>UZAN01059252.1:0-11462 GCA_900618425.1 Echinostoma caproni
CTTCTCCAGAGACTCTAAAGTGAGTGTCTCCTAGCCTTTCAGTCGACGCATCATTTGCTCTATCCAAACGTAATTTAATATGTAAATGTGATCGCTGGAATTTATCCTTCTTGTGCGTATGGAAGGTACATGAGGGTTGAGTGGTTGTAAAGGATAGAATGAGGTGACGTCAATATGTACGTTATTATCAGCCGCCACTCTCAGCCCCAAACACCAATCACCGAAAACAACCTACATCGTAAACCGTTCGATATCTGTCATAATAAATCCGATAAACCCAATTGATAGCGCAAGTTGATTTCGATCACTAAATTCTATGGGTTGGCGAAATCTATTGCAGTGGAACAATGGAATCCTTGCTAGGATGTGTGAGAAAGGAACTGTCAATCAAGCTCGCACTGCCTGGTCAGTGACCACTCGATCTGGTCATCTTTTTGTGTGATCGATAAACTGTGAAAAACGAGGCACAGACCGATTTAATCTGGCATAACGTAATATTGGAGTTGCACAGAAATCTGCCTCGCTACAAGTATTATAATTCCTGAAAGCGGTCGAGTAGTATCTCCTAACACAAGTAAAACAACGATTGATGTTCTGTTCAAGTTTATCCTGGGGAAGTGAGTAACTAATCCGGTTTGCGAAACAGTCAAGGAAAAATTAGAACAGGACAGAGATCCCCGACACCAAACCAGAGTGATGAACAATTGTGTTTGTTTTATTTCGCGGGTTATAGAAAGACTTGATGGCAGTGGATTCGATAATTGAAAGCACTGTGGCATTATTGTGGACCAATCGGAATTTGTTCTCTCAGTCAATGTCTACCGTGGGCAAACATTGCGTTGTGGTACCACCAGTTGCAATGCGGCAAAATCATTTGGAATATGATTTGTGAAATGGGACTGCAGTGAGTTCGCTTAATAAAACTAGTAGACTATGTTAGTGATTTACATCGTTCTTGACGCCAATAAAGCCGAGCTGTATTCAGTGAAAATCGTATGCCATGCAAAAATACATATGCATACACACACAAATGTATTAGAAGAGACAGCGCGCTGTAATGCTTTAGGTAAATAGCATACACGGAGTTGGGTAGGTGCCATTATGAAGCATTTCGCAGTGAACAGTATGTTCTAATCCCAGGTCTAATCATCATTGGCGTAAAAACGGATACAATATGTGGCTGACGGAAAGTCCTCAGGTCTTTTCTGAGCACTGTTCATTTAATAAACCACAACCTTCTGTCTTGGACCGGCTAAAGTAAGAAGTGTTAGTTGGCCATGTGCCATTTTCTTCATATTGTAAAAAGACTTCTTTTATATCCAGCGAGATGATCTATTAAACAAATTTGTTTACTATTGGCAATGCAATTCTTTGTAACGACCAAAAAAGAGTACTAGACAGCTGTTTCGTCCGGTTCAGGACTCGTAAACAGTGCGTACCTGTTGTGTCCCTTTCAGGACGCGAATCATGAATACTTGCAGCACCCTTACGCCTAAGCTACATGGTAGACGCTAGGAATGGCTCGATTAGATTAGGGTACCGTGTTTGAATTAGCCCATTTAGTTTTTCACAGGCACCAGGCACTGATAATTATATTGTCGGTCAATACAAAGATCTCCATCACATTTCATTGCATGAGGATTTAGAGGAATGAAACCTAAACTCACATTCATTTACAGTGCCTGATGCCTGTGAAAACCGAATTGGTTTATCCAAACATTTAACGTCTACATTCAATACTTATTCAATTTTCAATCACAGCCTATCTTTACCGGGACAGATAGACGAACCGGACGTTGCAATTTGGTCATCACACATACGCATTAGTTCGCGTCATTAGTGGCGGGTAGGGGGATGACTATGTTGTGTGTGTTGATCATGGAAAACCGAGTGTTCTTCCGAAATAGCTCTTGGGAGCAAATCGGGGTGGGCGTTATGTGGGCGGGATTGTTGATAATTTATCTTCCAATTCTGTCAAGTTCTCTATCCCTTACTGAACACTGATATAAATTATGATGTATTAGCCTATCGATAAATCACTGCAAATGAGCTTGTTTGCTACTGTGTTCTGCTTAGATTGTGTTATGCCCATTTATTCGGACATTTTTCTTTATCTTAGCAGACTCCATTTGAATGCACAAACTGATAAACCCCGTGCTGAAGCGTCAATACTGCCGATCATTGCTGCTGGAATTTATCTTCGAATTTTATTACGGAAGTTCAGTTTTTATTTCATGCATAATAATCCCCAACCACTGGCTACCAGTGAGCGCTTGATTTTGTCCTTCAGACTTTGGTCGCGGTTTACCCATCGAAATGTTTGGATCAATCCCGTTTAGTGCATAGTCTACTTGCATCGGCTTTCTCAACATCGTAGATAGAAATCCCTAGGAATTTGATCATCTATTCAGGTGGAATAATGATAGAATCATCATCCAGATCCACTGGATCCTGGGAAATCTCACCGAGCACACATCCAACAGTTAAATATCTTCTCAACAACAGTTAATCAACTAGTGATCAACAAAGATTTTGAAAATCATTTGTTGTTTCGGGTAATTTCGGCTCTTAACAAGTTGAAAAGTATCAACAGCCACAACAAAACTTGGGACTTCATTCTCTGATACCATTATTGGATTATTATTTTGCCATAGTTTTCACGTGATTTCGTAGATCACAACCTAGCTCGTTTTTCTTATCTGATGACTTGTCCGGAATCACGCTTAATTTGTTCCAATTGTCTTGTAGCCATCATTGCACGCCAGTTGTGTCATAAACAGCAAGCGATGTGAGTGTGACGAGCAAGCCCTTTCCAGGTGCATCCCCACCCCTCAGTTTCTGTTTACAGTCCACTCTCGTGCTGTGCAGCCTAAGTCACAAATGAACCTCCTAGAGAGAGAAACACTTCTAGTATGCTCGTCCCTCCTCCCTGGCACACAAGAGGACGGTGAAAGAGCACCTGATTCCTCTGTTGTAAGCTTGTGGATTTTCGACCTTACCAATCCCGGAACTTTGAAGTTCCCCCTGTCGAAATGTGTTCACACAAAGACCAACCGGAAACTAAGGTGAGAAAACTTCGTCTAGGTAAGTTGACAACACTTTTTAAATATGGATACACGAGCTAAGCATGCGCGTGTCTCTGTAGGCAGGAATACACAAGCACGCGTACAAACAATGTATTTCCCCTGTTCTGTCAGATAAATGATGCGTGACAGACGACAGAGCGGTACTTTGAACATTCCGCTACTCAAACGAGTGTGACAGATGTGAGTCAGAGCTAATGAGCGCACGCGGTGCTTGTGTAATGTTCTGCCATTTGCGATCGGTGAGGTGGGTTCAAACATTCTTTTCACGGATCACACATTGCGCGCTATGCGAGTTAGATAAGCTTCGTCTCGGTTCCTTGGTTGCGAAGTCGAACAAATTCTACGTTATACCGCCCCCCCCGCCCAGTTGTGCGTAACGTTTAGCATTCAAAATCACCTAAGCATAGGACTCCCAAAGCAGTCTCTCGGATGTGCTTCATAGAACTGAACGACTCTGACAACGTTGCAACAAATTTGCAAACCGATTTTCGGTTATTTGATCACTTTTCTTTTATTGTAATTTGATCACTCTCTATCCGTTAACAGTAGGATAACTAGTTTTTTAGACAACTGTCGGCAACTGGTGGATAGTTCGGCTACATGGATATCATAAACATTCATAGAGATTCCCGGTAGTACGAATATGTAGACGAAAGTCTCCGCACTGTGCGACGTTTCTAGTTTAGATCGCACCTCTAGTCTATATATGCACAGAATCAATTTGAAAGACAGTATGAATGTAAACCCGACATTGAAATGCTGTTAATGGTGGACCGAATATCCGTAGCCTATAAAACAACGTCATATAGTTCCAGTATTCTCTGTCCTAGCTCATCTGTAGACCGAGGCAGGCCTTTTGGATAGTTTGATGTATTCCCTTGCAGAGAACACAAACAGGTTCAACACGTTAACAAGACCTGCATTAGGGTTAGAAAACTAACTTTATACATATCTAGAGTGCGTTCTCTAAAATTCCCTTTGCATGTGATAGTAAAATTTATCTTTCTCACGTGTTACGTGACGGACCCACTACTAACCGGTAGCGTTTCCCAGGTTCTCTGTCCACAGATATAGCCTTGATCAAACACCTTTTAAAATGTATCGCTATTTTTTATTCATCGTTCCGTCGGTTTATAGAAAAAGTCCCTTCTTATCTTGTGACCGGCAGAGTAAAACAGTGCACTGTCTCGCAATTCGTACCCTCACCATGTTTATCATTCCTGCGCCGTTTCCACATCCGTGACTGGTAACCAATTAAAGCCAAATGAACCCGCACTGCCACCCGTATTGTTTTATATTTTGCCAGACTATTGGATTACAGAGAATGACGCTGGTTCATGATTTAAAACAGCAGTTTGCCTTGGATCATTAGATTCACCCTCTTTTCGTTAATTCTAATCCTTTTCTCCTAAACAAAATTTGTCTGTCGAAGGGTTCCCCGTGAGACACAGAAAATGTGTACATTTGTTGATCAGACAACGTGTCTAATGGACATGACAGTCGGCGAGCCAATCAACGGTTAACGGCTTCGTTAATTTTTGTCTCCAATGCCTATATTGGATGGGACAAAATTGAAAATTGAAGAAAGCCATGTAACCTTCAGCACGTCAGACTTTCACACGATGGAGAGATTTGCTAAGCAACAACAACCATCTCAGACTGCGGAATCAGTGTTTATTGGCCCTAGTTGATCAAGGGTAGCCATCAAATAAATGATTTTCGTCCTATTCACTGCTCACGACGGCTCCAGTCCACCAGCTGCTCTCGCTACGGACGGATATGCTAAGTATGAAGTTATCTAAGTACATCACTTAGTCGTGTCACTCATAAGCAATTGCTGTGGCACTTGGTCTGCAACGGGGACTACACGGGGTCACTAGACTGTGTGCATACATGAATACCGGGAGGTTAGCAAACCGAAGGAAAGAAAACACAACTCACAGCAAATTGCACTCTCTCATCTTCCGAATAAACGAAGTTTTTTGTAAATGTTTGTTTTCTCTTCCCCCTCAATTCAAGTATTCAATGAGACAAGGCTTTAGACGTGTGTGAGCTAAAGAATACATCCGAGGTAGGTTGAAGCAATTAGGCTGTTAAGGAGACCAGGCTTCATCGTTAACGCGACATTATTATTGTGATCTTAATGCTAACCTTTTTGAGAGTAGAACAAAGTATTCGTCCACGGGAAAACATGCACGCTCACGACGTAATCAACACGCGGAGCCAACAGATTTTGAGCATCCTCAAATGGTACTCGACGTTTACCAACGCACCACCGTATCTTGATTTGATTTCTGTTTCCACGACTACAGCATCAGATGATTTGCTGGCGAGAGCAGTGACTAGGTTTCTCGAGAAAGGGGAGGTTTCGTGATGTTGATGAACGAGAGACGAAATAAACTCATCGAGACTACCTATTATTGTTATTCCCCAATGACATTCGTTGATTGACTGGACTATACAGGATCCAAATTTTAGTTTGTTCCTTTAAGTGATTCGCTGTGGCAATACTAATTTGATATTTATTTGGCTCTTTTGATAGTCCCTTTACTCAAGGATTTTGAATCAAACGGAATACTTTCATTAGCCTCGTATGAGATTCTATTCCTCTCACAACCTTACAGTTTTTATGTAATCTGAGCGAGAGTGTGTACGAATTCAAAATGTATAAATATACCTGGAAAATTATATTTACTCGTGTACTTGTTTGAGGCAATCAGCTGATTTATTTTTCAACAGTTCCTCTATGTGCTCGACGTTTACCACTGATATGAATGTTGACTTCACAGGCTACAACGATCCACGTAGAGCGACGCGCAAAAAACCCGGAAGACGGTGTCTTTCAACAAATAGGTTTCTTCTACAAATGCGGTACTGAAATACAGTTTACAATAGTGAAAAATATGCAAACCTCAAACTGTGGAACTAGCCGGTTAAAAACACCGGAATCTGTGAAGCCAGTAATTCGACAAGCAAGAACTGCGCGCAAGCAGGCGCGCAGTGCGATGACAATAGAACCAATACACCGAATAATGTCGAACAGGATCACATGAATCCGTGGTGGTCAATAGTGAGAAGCGACCTAGAGGGAACCAATCACAACACAGTGGGTGTAAATGTGTCATCAGGGCCCGTCGTGACAGAACAGTGCGATGAATCGGCGTTGGTGTGTGCGTGCGTATGTGTACCCCAGTTGTCAATCAATCATGGGGACGGGTCGATGGGACGGGTGAGACCGACAGAGGTCAACGCAATGGGGCAAACATACTAATAGTGCGTGCGTACGTGTAAACTGCGTGGAGAACAGTCATAGGCACGGATCAATGAGGGGATGAAATCAACATAACACGGTCAAAGGGAAGACAATGGACAACAGATGGTGGTGATGGGTGTGTGTGTGAAGAGTGTCAATATGGGCAGAATTTATTCTATAATGAATTTCACCAACGTCCAAAAAACATGTAACCCTTTGGTTGAACGCGTTTGTGCTCATGTACCAGGTGCACGGAAGCTCGAGAAACACTCATCTTGTCAGTTCTTCTTTATGTGTCCCCTTAGTCTCGAAGTATATACCCCTTCATTCTTTCAACCGATTTTATAGTCTGAAATTCATATCAATTTTCACCCCCACCCGATAAGCGATGTATACTGTACCATATCTACAATACTTGTCAAGTGTGGGTGGGAGGGGGAGCAACGTGAGGAAATGGGGTGGAACAACGAAAAGGCGTTAGGAAAAGTTCCCCATTGTAACCGAAACGTCAATTGCATATGAACGTTCCGTACAAAATTTTATTTCTGAATGTGAGCTATTTATTCCAGCTATTTAACACCGCGCGAAGCGTTTTAAATACACTGCGAAACTAACTCGGCCCATATATATATTGAAAATTTAGTGGGGGTTTTGTTGGGTACCCGCGTGGTACGTTGTTCGCCCAGTTTGGCAGTTATAGCGCAAACGTCTCATCACCAATCAAGATGGCATTCTCAATGCAGTAAACGGATCCCAGAGGCCAGAACAACTGAACAACAAGTTATACTGTCCGAGCTATAAAAATAAGAATCAACACCGTTGTTTACAAGACTTTCATAGTTGGAAATGTTTTTTTCCAGTGAGGTACTGATGATGCAACTTTGCGATCCCACAATTTAATCCACAGTTCCCGCGGGCATGTGGAAGCCCTAAAAAGTACTGATTAACGACTGTGCAGTTTATTCAGACTTCACGTTTAGAGACTCCTGTGTACCAGTAGATTTGTGGTGAACATTGCAAACAACAGGGTATTCCGTTCATTTACGGAAAACCTTCTCTGTCCTGCACCGAGTTAAGGATACAAGCATTCCAGTTGAATATTTAGTTGCGTACTTTTATCCCCAGGTCATACGATCCCACACGTGTACCCGTGATTACAAAGTATGGATAACTTGATACCCGGAGATGTGTGGTGAGACGTGTCACAGTCACGTATACCCCCTTGCGCCACCTTCCATGAACGCTTGATCCCAATCACCCCTGCCCTTGAAAGAAAAAATGTGATCTGTACGAGCACTGTGTAATTTACTACTCGCTTCCTTATCTGAGACAGGAATGAGTTAGCCTCACTAATTTCACATTCCTGAGTTCAAGGTCGAAGGAAAATTAGGCGGGGTCACGATCCAATTATGTCAAATGGGAATGTAATGGCCAAACCAACAGCGATCGTCAATTCTCACAATAGCACCTTTATTGGCTAAATAATGTTCCACTTGAAATTTCCGCTTGTCGATTGACGTGTATGCCACGATCCACGTAAACCAAATACAGCCCATCCCCTGACGAGTCACAATAATCGGGGATTGGAAAAGTGAGTATATTGCCTTTAGTCAGTAGTATATGCATTTAAGAAGCCGGGAAATTCGTAAAAGATAAACAAGAATGATAAAAGCTATCCACTTTTCGTGACGTTCTTCCATTGTAAGAAATGGCCTATTTAGTGAAAACAGAGAGCAAATTACAGAGCTTAACAGTTACGTGAGGCACCCGGCATTTGGACCTTTTTCAGGTTGAAATACCCATTAAATCTGAAACGACTAATTTTTCCCTTGGGACATTTTTCTAACGCAATCACCAAATTTCGAGGAAGAACATTCCTTTGTTCCATAATAAGGTGATTTTATTGGGTTCTCGAATCTAGAGAAAAACTATTTAATGCATAAATGGGAACTAAAGGCACTGTATTATTTATTACACAATTCATGTAAAGAGATTCAACACCTGGCCACTTGCTGATAGAACCGTTTGGGTACTTTACGCATCGGTGTTACGTTTTGTGATGCCGGCTCTCCGATCTTACCAGCTCATCAACTATTACAACAGGGAACCGAACCGAGTTGGAGTATCCAAGCTTCTGGGAAATGAGACGTTCACGTTGCACAATATCACATCTGCGTACGTGTTATGGACTATAAACATTTTGTAAAGTATTCGACCAAAAAGACGTACACCAGACATTTACCTTTAGAGATGAAGTGCCTTGAATCAGCGTTCAGCTAATTCAGAACACGACTGTTGATGTTAAGCTAGGTAGAAATGAACTAATGAGGAGGCTATGCACGGTTTTGAGTACATGGTGTTCATCGTGACCCAAAACTGTTTAGAATGTAATAACATCCCCACAAGACATAACTGACGACCAGGTCATACACAAGCAATTGATCGTTACATTCAGTGGAAAATCCGCGCTCGAGATAAGCCACGTAATTGAGAATAAGTGATATGGCTGTGAGTGGGCATAAGTAGTATCTTATGACTTCTTATCGATATTCCAAGTTACAAATGATCGTTGTGCTACTTTTCTGTTGAAAAACTGTGTCAATCATAGTGAATACAAATAGTAATTTTCCCACCGATTGGAACTCCTTCCGATGGTATAGGGCTGTTGGTTTATCTCTTTTGTAATGTTATTGATTCGAATCAAAGATGAAAACAATTGTATACCGATTACATATCTCTTATTGATTTACACTAGCAAAGCCGAACGTTTAAACTTTTAATAGCAGATAGAGTGGTAAGTCTTCATTTTTCGTGAATTTAACTAATTTTGCGTTATATGTTGCTGTTTGAAAAACCCGATGCAACCCAAATTTGGAGGAAACACAAGTTGCACAAGTTACATCAAATTAGGAAAAGTCACGAAAATGTTAATTTAGGTGTTCACCTGAAAATATTATGCAAAAATGAGTAAGAAAGATGCTGGTCAACTGACGATTTGGCGTTTCTAGGTTCAAATTGATCTAATCACTTCTAATGATTTACGGATTGAGGCGACTTTTATTACATTCAGTACTCCAGATTCATGTACCTGTTTTTCACAACGTTTTAATTGGTTCACAGATAGTTGCTTGAAATACAACGACTAACTTTTGGCACAACATATGATCTCTCATAAATTCCAAACAGGTAATTTTTTCTTCAAAAATAAAACGCTCATCTCAGGGGATATCATGAGCGAAATCTTCATATTGGTTGCATTTACCTTCAGCTTGCTGTGCTTGTGGTTAGTTCAATGTGGGGCTTGAATCCGGCTTTCGCGAACTATTTGATAAATGGGTCCGGATGGACAGATAATCAAGTTTGATCTTCACAAGATCCATCTGCACGAGAATGTCCGTTTCGGCGTTTTATTCTTTTTATTAAACGCCGTTGAATGGTGAACCGCCGACGGTCGCGAGGACGATGAAAATGATTAACCTCAGCCCCGGAACTTGGAGTGTTGAACTATAAAACCTAGGTTAGACGTGGAATCGAGCCGAGCTATTGTGCAGCTGCTTGTGGTCAAATTTCGGCTGGCACTGACGGGGTTAGAACTTCGGAAAAAACAGAATGTATTTCAGGTAGTATTTTTGGAACGAACACTTGAAAGATCAGTTCACACTGTTGCCATTTGATCGCAACTCCAATGAGAAATTTATGTTAATTTTACATTTATAGTACCACGGTATGGATATGACAGATGGATGGGTTATCTGTAAACAGTGTCATAGACAAATATAAAGCGCCTTCGAGGAGCCAACTTGCGTTAGGCACCTAAAAGCTACAACATACAAGCGCTTTGGGAAGAATTGTAATTATAGGAAAGGCTTCTGTCATCGATATCACGGAAATATAGTGGAGTTTGAAATTTCCCAATAACCAGCGATGATAGCTTTCCTACAATCATGCTTCCATAAAATAGTAACGTGAATTTGTGATAAGCAACAAAGAGCACTGGATAGCTGTTTCGTCCTGTTTGGAACTATTCAGCAGTGCGTACATTTTGTGTCCCTGTCAGGACTGGAACCGCTATTAGTCGGGTCGGGACTTCCAGAACTTCAAGAGTGCCTAGTGCCTCTGAACAATCGAATCGGCTAATCCAAGCTTGATACTCTAAATAGTAACGTGAATTGTTCTTTGGATTCTTTGGCTTCAGAAACTGTTTGTCCCGAGAGACCTAATGTTCATCCTGGGAGCTGCTTTCAATACAATGTTGTTTCGTCAGCACCGAAAACAACACTATCGGCAAACCCACGGATGAGTTGCGTAGACTCGTTCAAAATTTGTTCACCTCATCACGTGATGCTATCATACTTTCACAACAAACCTAACAAAGCAACACAGGCTTGGACCACGTTGGCATATTTTGCAGAACTGCGTACCACAGGTGTCTGGCTTAGAGAATAACACTCGTATATCGAAAGCCCAAATATCATAAAGCATTTTTTATGTTAGTTAGACTGCGGTCTTGGGAACGATGGTCTCCCTCATTGTCATATTTCCTCTTCCTCTGGTGTAAACCATGCCAAGGTTGCTTCATTATTGTCCGAAACATTTTATTGGTTTTTAGTTGGTATCTTCTGAAAAAGGCATCCTTGCTGAAAAACCTCGGACAACATGGCAAAAAATGCTCTTAAATAAAATAGGTGAACTTTGCCGCAGGGTATGAGTTGGATCAGGTATATTCATTATATCTCACAATCTTCTCGTCAAATGACACTGTCTCGATTTGCCGACTTCTGTGCACGTTTCTCATAAGGGTGATCCTAACAGAGAGCAGTGTCATGCCTGCGTCACAATTCGTGAAACTTCATTGGCTGAATGCAATATTACATGTTGATTGATTANGGTTTTATAAACTGCAGTGGGTAAGGGGGGGTTGTTAGGTATGACATAATCGGGACGTACATAATCACAGATACGGTTAGTTTGGGTTTACCAATCAACGGGAAATTAATGGAGAATGTGACTGTTCATGAACACAACACGGTAGGAGATTGACTATGAGTAACAATGTTTGCTTCCTCAGGATCCTGTTCTGCATCAGAGGAGAACAGAATAATCAATAGAATTGTTTGGTTTAT
>UZAN01059254.1:0-11461 GCA_900618425.1 Echinostoma caproni
GTTGGCTGTCGGTCCGCTGTTCGTGATTGGTCTTTAGTCTCATGCACCCAGTGAAACAACCGCGGTGAAGCGCTTTTAAACCCCGAGGCCCAGGTAACAGGTTGGTAACCTCACCACTCGGCCACTTATATGAGACATTCGGTGAGGGGAAGCCTCTCTTTGACATCCGATATCTGTGCCTGAAGATACTCAAACATGACATGGACGACTTTTTAAACGGATGTTAAGAAAACGCAGAACGCACGTAACTTTAATTAGTAGTCTCAGCGATTGTCGCAATAAGCGCACGGGGACATCCGTGGTATTCTAAAGCAAACAAAAAGAACCTTCCAACAATATGCTGTTTCTGGCACTCACAAACTCAGTCCACTTCATCAACAGTGTAACGCCGCTGGTTACAAAGAGGGCTTTTGCTCAAAATGACCACGTTGCAGACTTAACTCATGGTTTACGTCCAAGTCATGGTGATCAAGGTCGTTCAACATCCACGCCCATAGTCTAAGTTCCACATTAAAAGTGAATGCCGTTGTCCATCGTCGTTTGCACGTGCCGTGCAAGGCTGGAAGAAGCGCCGCGGTGGTCAGACCATGACACGGCGTGGAGATATAAAGAAGCTGGCCTCAGCTTCGGCTTCGGTTGGTGCCGTCCGTATTCCAGGTTGGGGCCCAAGGGCTGACGATTATCGTCGGTTAGAGAAGCTAAGAGATATGGCCCAAAATAGAAGTCAGTGGCGCGAATGCTGTACGGTCTGTCTGTCCCATGTCTGTCCCGTGTCCCATAAAGAAACCATAAACTAACACTCAGAAAAATTCAAAAAAGTGTACGGTGAAACACAAAAAAACTGTTACCCCATTTATTTGCAATTTTCTATTTCAACAGTTTCGCTCTTTTTACTATGTTCTGTATCCCAAACCCCCCATCCCGTCATTATTATTCCTATTATTATTGTGGCGTTAGTACCATACTCGTTCGCAAACCGGTGTTATATATATATATATATATCGTCCTTTTGTGGGAATGTAGGCATCAACGATTATCACGACTAGGTCGTCATGGTTCTTTTCCTTTTTTCGTTTTCATTTTACTTCCTTTCATTGAATATACAAAGATACAACAATTTTTCAGGAAGGGGAAAGCGGCCAAACAGAGGGCTGCCATTCAACACACGAAGGGGACAGTCAGGCGGTGGTGGTGGGGTTCGAACACACATCCCCGGAGTGATTATTTGGTGACGTTACCACCGGGCCACCACCGCCCGGTTGTGAGTTCACACTGACTTCAACGGCCTTCACTATTTGATTTTGGTCGATGCTTCATCCAAATGGTGGCAGATGACCCAAATAAAGAGAGCCAGTCCATACACGGCTTCAGTGAACCTTCATTGGACAGGGCCTTCCGATGGAAATTATGCCTGAAGACGGATATCAGTCAAATTGTCTACACATATGACAACTTTACTCGCCGCTGTACCGCGGACCATCGAACGGGGAAACGTTTGAAGACACTCTTCAGAAGTCAGAATGGAAACGGAATACTGCAATTCTCAACTAGTTTCTACATGTGCATAGCACTAAACCAGACCCATTCAGTAGCCATGACTGTCGGCCAACAGTCAGTCCATTAATATCCTTACAAAACTTATTTTTGTGTTTACACACGCGAACACCGGGTCGGCCAACTCCGATGGACAGAAGCTAAACGAGTAAGACGCCGTGGAATTAGGCAGTATGAAGGGGAAGTTGGAGGCAAGAATTCGACTCGTGACCAGAATCAACTCCGTTCCAGATCCCAATCATTATTCACACGCCAACAAACTCCTATTTGTGCTCTCACCTATGCTGTCGCCCGATACTTTAGCTGAATGCATTAAGTATTCACCGTCAGTCTTGCCAGCGCGTACCTTATAGTATGCTATTTGCGAGGAACATTGTGCTAAAAGTCGGTGACCTTTGACAATAACTTGATTTTCTAAACAGATTTCCTAGTACCCTGTGCGCATACGCTTGAGTGGCTTCCGGAAATAGTTACTTGCCAAAACGATCGTCCGCTTCGTGAAGTGACAGACTGTATAATAAAGAGGAAGTTTAGCAGGATACTATATTCTTTCAAAATAAGCCTACACGAAAATAAACACTGGTATTTAGATGATTATCAATCTAAGGCCAAAACAAGATGTAACCCAAGGCTAAAAATTCCACTAAACAACGACAGCATTCACGAAAGCTCGAGCTCAAGCGAAATTCCATTACTATAAAATACAACCTCGATTCTCCTAACCAAGATCCACAGCACAGCGCAATGAAATGACTCCAAAGCCGCTGTTAGATTAGAGAAGAGGTAAATGATCGGCGTATGGAAGGAGTGTCTGTGATCAAGAATTTGATGAAAACTGAAAATGAAGTCCATGCATCCTCGAGCAGAAATAAAAAAACGTAGTTGCCCCTCGTGCCACAGAAAACCTAACGAGTATGATATCAACGAGAAGCTCATTCTTCGGGGATTTTCACAAGGACATCCACCGCCCTTCTGGAAAACCATTCACATAAACTAGCCAGATCATCTATTACGAACCGTTTCCCTTTGTCTTTCCAAACCCACGGGTTAGGTTGAACCTATTTCCTAAGAGACGGATGGAAGCAATCTGTCCCAAAGTTTTTATGAAATGGATCTATCAGGTGATCTGTATTTCTGAAAGGAAACTGGTGAACCTTAAGTCAGTGCGGACACACTCAACTTCAATGGTATAAAGAAAATGAAGTTCGAAATTGTGAAAGTCAATGTGAAGAAGACATTGTGAAACTAAGCTGCATGCAAAACCAAGGCTTGACCAAGATGCAATCCATGGCTAAAAATTCCACCACACCACGATGGCATTTACGCATGCAGTTATGCTGTCGGGGAGATCACTTAAGTACCACTGTGGAAATACACTCACCTCCGGAGAACGTTGCTTTGGCTTCGGAACTGGAGGCTTCACGCCATTCTCTTCCGCCCAACGCAACCAGGCTGCATTAGGCTGATACTTCGCCCCATTGATTTCACCCCCGTAAAACGATTTACGAATGGTCTCTTCCATGGTTAACCCTTCTAGTGGTGCCGCGCAACTACTGTTCAATGCATCTTCAAAATTCGGCTCGTAGAACAAAAACAAAACTGCATTCAACAAGTCCTTCAATCCAAACCGACTATTTACATAGTTATCACTGAATGGATCACACTTACGAGTTCAAATTGTTTAAAAACTTCATTACTATCGGACTGAAGATGAGTCATTATCATTGCACAGCGTAATAAAGTGAAGCGAACTTCGCTAATCGCTGCCAAACTCATAATGTATAGAAGATAAGTGAGAAAGTATAAGGAGGACAGGGATTAGGCCTATTTTTAGGTACGGAAAAAGAAAGCGAACTTTTATTATGAACACACAGAGTACACGGTTCAAATGTGCATACATACTTTTCAAACATTCTGCTCTGATAAGAAGTGACAGCAAGCTCGCCATTGCTGTCGGTTCACAGCTATGACCTTTTGTGTCTCCAACCATGCGGTTTCGGAGTCTTTTGGACTCCAACCCGGAAGACGAGAAACACCTACTCTACCTAATCGCTCTGTGCATTCCTTCATGCCTCGTCTCCACGTCATCTGCTGGCCTCCACGTAGCGTTCTCCAGCCTGTAATAGCCATTGCAAACAAGGCACGCTGCTGTAGGCGACCGTCGGACATACGCAACACGTGTCCTAACCAACGGAGCCTATTGACCTGGATTTGATGTGATAGCGAGTTCTTGTTTCATGTTCCCAAATACCTGACAACTTACTTCTGAGTTACCAACTCGCTTACTCCATCCAAACTGGGCCAGACAACGTAAGTATCGATTATCGAACACTGCTAAATGACGGTCTTCTACCCGCAAATTCAAAGTCTCACAACCATAAAGTAGAACTAATCGTACAGTGGCACAGTATACGCGACTTTCCAAATTCAATGAAAATTCACGTCGTCGCCACAGGTGTTTCAGTCCTGCGTACGCTGATCGAGCCTTGGAAATGCGGGCGGTTATCTCCTTTGATGCGCCACCGTCGTTTGTCACGCAGCTACCTAAGTACGAGAAGCACTCAACTTCGGCTTATTCCTGACCGTCTAGTTTCAGAGCAGAACTCCGCGACACCAAGTCTTACAGCATCACTTTGAACTTTGAAGGTGCAAAGCACATGCCGAACGGAGTGACAGAACCTGCTAATCTGTCAGGTGTTCTTTTTGCATCCTCCATACATTCGAACGAGCGGACGATGCTGTCAGCGTACTGCAAATCGCACAGCTTTTCTCCAGCTGCTCATTCAATACCAACATTTTGGAGACCACTTGGTGTGTTCTCCAGTATGACGAACTTGAACACCATTCCAGGTCTTAGGTTGACCACCCTTGACGAACACCGCTGCCAGTTATGAACGACCTACTCAGTTCGCCATAGACCCTTACGCTACCAGAATTATGCAGGTACAACGACCGCAATAGGGTTACATACTTCTGCAGCATTCCTCTGAGAAGGAGTGAACCCATAAGGGATTCACGATCAACTGAGTCGAAAGCTTCTTTTAGGTCAAAGAACACGACAACCGTTGATCGACGGTGAGTATGGCGTAGCTCGAGGACTTGACTCAAAGTGAAGATTTGGTTGATACAACCGCGACCTGGTCGAAATCCTGATTGTTGCTCGCGAATGTTTGTCTCAGACGTCAGAGTCAGACGTCGATGTATAATGGAGGTTAGTAACTTGGTGGCGATTGGGATTAAACTTATTCCACGGTGGTTTGTGCAGTCATTGCGAGATCCCCTCTTAAAAATTGGAACAATCAGTGATTCGCTCCACGGTGATGGAATGCGCTCGTGTACATAGATGTTCCGCATTACATCAGTAATGGAATCTACAAGGTCATCATCCTCCATCTTGAAAAGGGTGGGAGGAAGCCCGTCCAACCTTGCTGTTTTTCTCTCTTCAGGGCTTGGATGCAAGAACGAGCTTCTGCTGTAGTAGGAGGTTCAGATGACACTGCCCACGGAGCCTCAGCTACAACGGAGATAGCCTGGTTAGCGCCTGGCCAGCTGAATTGTTCCTTGANTGAAGTACTCCGCCCACCGGTCAAGCCGCTGTTTCCTATTGTGAATAGCTTGTCCACTTTTGTCGCAGATTGTTTCACTAACTGCTGTTCGCAGACCTCCCGTATTGCGTCTCAGTTGGAACAGTCTTTGACTATTCCCTGATGCAGCTGCTACTTCCATTTCACGAGCTATCGTTGCCCACCAGCTCTCATGGTCTTCCTTGAGGCTCCTCGTGAGATAACGTTATAGACGCGACCTAACCCTGCCTTGATCCCGGGTGGTTGGGATTTGCCGCTTTTTCTTCATCAGTGCTACTGATTCATCAGATATACAATACCTCGGCGGGCTATGCTTCAGATCCACAAGCAACGTTCGCTGCAGAGTGCATTGCTCGGCTAATCTGATCCCATTGTTCATTTACACTACTACTCCGTAGTGCGTTTAGCTCTTGCCCTAGTTCTGATTCAAAATGGGCACAAACGGTCGGGTCAAATAAGCGATGATCTGCCAATCGAGTTTGGCAAGGTTTTCTGCGACCAGTGAGTTGGAGAGCGAACTGCATCAAAACTAAAGCACGATCAGATTCAACGCAGGTGGTCCAGTAGGACCTGCAGCTTTGCTCTGAGCCCCACCAACACATAGCTTACTGCTATGTGGTCGATCTGAGTTAGCGTGCCAGTGGAATTTGAGCGTCACGTTGCTGTCTCTTGAGAGCTGTGTCGGAAGTTGGTGCTGTATAGGAACAGATGATGGTCCGCGCAGAACTGAATAAGTCGATCGCCATTATCTGTTCGCTGGCAGGGCAGTGTACAATGACCGCATAGGCAAGTTTCCAATGCGCTCAGTTTTTTAACTTGAGCGTTGAAATCACCTGAGAGAACAACCATATCGGAGCTTCGGCTCAACCGAATGAGTTCGGTGAGTTTGTCATAAAACTCGTCCTTTTGTGCGTCAGAACTGCAGTTGGTCGGTGCATATGCTGATACGATGAATAAACACCTTTTGGTGTTGCTTCCCTTCCGGACGCTGATAGACCCTTGGAGCCGCATCGCACATAAGCGGCTGTTGACGGGGATCCAATCGAGTAGTGCGGCTCCGGTTGCATTATTCAGTACAATGCCCACACCACGCTGGCCTACTGAACGGGATTCGTCATCACCCAACGTGCGGAGGAAGAACCTCGAAGACAACCCCAGTGCACTTAAGTAGCATATGATACTAGGATCCTGGATTTGAGTCTCCGACACGTAGCAGACATCAATCCCCAAAGAGTCCGTTATACAGGCCAGACACGCCTGTTGACCTACCTGTATCAGAGTCCTCAAGTCGAAGGCCCCCAAATTTAGTGGCTGACGAGGCTTCAGAATACGCAATCTATTTTGTGGTAAACTACTTACCGGGCTACTTGGCAACGAACTTTGGTAAGTGACGAACAAGTTGTCTGAGGGTCGAAAGGAGTAAAGGAAGAGGGTTGGGTACCGAAGACAGAATTAAACAGAGGTTGGGATATCTGAGCAGTAACCCACTTATCACTACCCATCCCGCTCGATGTAATTGGCAGCGCGGTCCTGATTATCCTGCGCGACGACCGATGCAGTAAAAAATTATTTTTATTTTGTGTTTACATTTGGATTTGATGGACGGGTAGTGCTAGCGTGTCTAGCCACTAAGCAGGAGAACGATTAGGGTTCTCGTCCAAAGCCTTTAGTTCTGACAAGAACCTGACCGCAAGGCAGCGGGTAAAGCAAAGTAGAGGCCCATTTACTTCGATCAATTACTCTTCTACTATGTTACCGAATGAGACGCTAACTCCAGTTGAACCCCAACCAGGAAGTCCGGGACATTTGGATGGAAAATGTCAGTGAAACAGAATGAACGCGGTGTTTCGAACGGATAAATTATTGTTGCTTGAATCTGAAACGGAATCAAGAGGTTCCACAGAAAATCACACCCCTAGGCGAAACACAAATGCTGCATGGGCATAATATCCCTTTGACGGAGTGACCTCCACAAACGCCTCATTCATCTTTGCTTCCTCCAATGGAAAAAGCCTAGTCTGTTCTGAAAACTCTATTTATCTATCTATCTATCTATCACGGGTATCAAAACCATCAATTCACGTACAGATGAGCGCCGATCTCTTATCTATTAGACGATGCAGTCATACATTACTAGAATAACGGCTCAATATGAAAGAGACGTACCATTTTTTCAAAAAAGCCGATACTTGTAAACGAGTGTTCATTTAAGTCTGAAAAGTGAACAAAAATTTATCATCAGAAAAAATTACAGTAACACGACTTAAACGAGTCATCAGGAAAGAATATACTAAACGTCAAACAGCTTATTGTATGTCATCAACATCATCATTGCGATCATAAGAAATGGAGTGATACCTGCACAACTCCGTTATACATCAAGTTAGAAGGTGGAAAGGAGTAGTATTTGTCTCGAAGTGAAAGGAAAGCTAACTGTTGTGGCCAAAACAGTCCACAGTTTAGATAGGTATACACAATTCTCTGAACATTTCTAAATGATTAAAAGAACATCACTAAAGTCAGTTCGTTCTGATCTCCGTCAGTGTCATTAACCAACCCATTACAGTCTTTTGGACTGCAGTGTAGAAAACCAAATGCACTTAATCTAACTCATCTCTCAGTGCGTTTCTTTACATCTCGTCTCTACGTAACCTGCAAATTGGGCGCGAAGTGCAGATGACAGCTAGGAGTGTGCAGTTTATGTGTTAAACAGCTATGTCGACTAATGCCAATTTTTGAGGTGACAATGAATTTCGCACCGAAACGCTCTTAAACACAAAACGGATTGTTCCAGTTTTACTCAACCGTTTGTTTCATCATGCCTGTGAGAAAAACAGTAGTGAAAAGATGACCAATCAATGGATGGTGGCTGTGCGCAAACTCAGATCTCACAACCATGAAGCAGAATTGATCTCACTGCGGCATGATTAACGCACAATTCCAACTTCAACTTCACATCAGCACTTACAGTGTAGGCTGATCGGGCCTTGCATAAACGTTCGGTCACCTCCCTTAATGTGACATTATCATTCTGCATGAAACCGCTCTAGGTGGCAGAAACAACCAAAGTTTGTCAATCTATGGTTGTCTGGTACTCCCTCGGTTGGTCTCTACGAAACATTCAAGTGAAGTCAAAATTAAAGAAACCCGATGGCATCTCAAAGCTGCGGTCTAGTGTACCACCGGTAGTTCGTAAATATGAAGCGCAAGAGCTGTATGCTACCGAGCGCGTCTCTACGTCGCGAATAGGGGAACGACCGCTAACTGGCGGTTATCTGTGAATAAGATAGGTTTATTCTCACTGAATAAGCGGTCGCGGACGACCAGCGGCAGTGCTCGAGGATGTGGTGGGTTTACCACTTGGCAAGGGTTCTCCACACAAAACACCACATGCATCTTATAACAGCACTGTGACGTGATGAGTGTGGCCCGCCATTGAATACGGCCATTACCCCTTGTCGAATTCCATCAACCCGACAAGGTCTTCCAGAGAAGGCAAATGAACCAACCGACCGGTCACCGGCTTATCTGGATTAATACTGCTGCCTTGTAGTTCCCGGTTGGTTGCGTAAAGGCTAGGGTGCATCCTCGAACAAGGCCTACTCTGGACTGGGCGACCGAGTAGTACAACAGCCCAGAAGGCAAACAAGGAACTTCAACCTAATCAATAACTCGCTCCTTCAGTTCTCCAGCATGAAAAAACGCTTTACACCGTGCACATCTCCCTTTTATCCAGCTTTTCCTCCACCTCACACTCACCCCCTCAAATATTACCATTATTATCGAAATCTCCAGACAATCGTACTACCAGTTGTGCCTCCAATGGAATTTCCGTCCCTGCCTCAAATAGCGTCCGAGTCTCACCAAATCTTCCTCCACCAGTTGAAGCTCTTTTTCGTCCTCGATGCCCATTTGAACTAGCCACATTTAACGTGCGTACCTTGGTGCGTATAGGACAATAGACATGTTTAGCTCGTACCCTCGAGACCCTAGCCATCGATGTGTTGTATCCAACAGACTCGCGCTCAAGACTAACTCCGCCATCCGATTGACGTCCCCGTCAAACCCACCCGAGAAGTTTCACCTGCATCTTACTGGGGACCCGGAGGCTGCGGCTTCTGGTCTTTCTGGCGTTGGTGTGGCTCTCAGTGAGAGAGTTGAAACCGCGCTCAGTCGACAGTGGGTTATGCGCAGTGAGACTCGTGCATATTAAATAGTCATCCCTTCGAAAGACGCAACCTGTTTGTCGTCTCAGCGTACGCACCTACGCACATACAGTCAAAGATACTTTCTACCAAAAGCTACACGACCTCTTGCGTAAGGCAAATCGGGCTGATATGGTGATTTTAGCAGAAGATATGAATGCTAGAGTAGGCCGACTGACTTCGAGTGAGGCGCATCTGGGTGGTCCTTTCGGACTAGATTCCCGTTGCTCGGAAAACGGGGAACGGTTGTTGGCTCTATGTTCTGACCACCGCCTATTGCTCGCCAGTACGAACTTCAGGAGCTCCAACTGCCGATACGCCACTTGGCGTCCATCCTCCTCGAGTGAGCGACTAACTCAGATAGACCACATCGTTATGAGCTACAAATGGCGGAGTTGCATTCAAGACTGCCGATCGAACTCGAGCACTACCCTCAAATCCGATCACGCGTTAGTTTGCATCAAGCTGTCCATGTGCTTCGGTGGGCGTCCTAAAAGTACGGCACAGTGGCGGTTAGACTGCGATAAGTTGTCTCAACCAACATGCTTAGCCGTCTTTCAAAACGCGCCATCTGAAAAGCTAGAACCAACCGCACCTGATAAGGTCAGTGAGCACTGGTCGCTTATTAAGAATGCCCTGCATTCTGCTGACTCAATTAATTGTGGTCTGACACGCCCTGTTGTGACACCCTGGATTTCTGCTGAGTCTCTGCGCCTTCTTGACACACGTCGGTCACTTCCGACCGGCAGCGAGCATAACGTAACACGGCGTGTAATGAGACGTGAACTTAATGTAAGCCTACTCGGAGATCGCGAGATCTGATGGTCTCAACGTGCATCAGAGATGGAACGTGCTGTGCCATGGGAAATTCCCGTAAACTGCTCCCCCTCATCCGAGTCACCGGCAGGAAAGCCGTGGGTATAAGCGAGATGGTCTATTCACAATCAACAGCGACGTTTTGAATGCTGGGCGTAGCA
The DNA here is from genome assembly GCA_900618425.1 of Echinostoma caproni. NCBI lineage: Eukaryota > Metazoa > Platyhelminthes > Trematoda > Plagiorchiida > Echinostomatidae > Echinostoma > Echinostoma caproni. The sequence continues at coordinate 10,321 of UZAN01059254.1, forward strand.
CTTCAAAGCACGATTTAGCTGGCCACTCGAGCCAGCTTCTCACAGCTATTCCGGCACACGTCCCATGGTCCGTTTCAACAGACCCACCTTCTGAGGCGGAAATCCGTAAAGAGATCCAAGACTTAAGGCGTCACAGAGCACCGGGCTCTGATAGCCTTCCCCCAGCTTTATTTAAAGATGGTGAAATAAAGCTTGTTAGAGAACTCCACTTCCTGTTCTCTAAAGTTTGGAACACTAAGCAGGTCCTCTCTTTGTGGGGGGAGGGGTCGATTGTCGTCCCCATCTTTAAAAACAATCCGCGCAATGATTGCGCTAATCATAGGGGTATAAGCCTGATCCTAATAGCGTCAAAGCTGTTAGCGTCCGTCATTCTTCGTAGATTGTACAAAACGCGCGAGGAATATGCCCGTGAGGAGCAGGCTGGGTTTTGTGTCTGTCGTCGATGCATCGATCAAATCTTCACCCTCCGACAGTTGCTTGAGCACCGTCATGCTTACCGTAGACCAACGATCATTGTGTTCTTGATTCTGTTGATACGACCGCACTGTGGAGGTGTTTGTTGATGAATGGGAGTACCAGAGAAGTGTGTCGATCCTCAAAGAATTGTATCGCCATACCTCAGGTCGGGTTAGGGCTTACAGTCAGCTTTCACCACCCTTCGCTGTCTCCCGTGGAGTTGGACAAGGCTGCCCCATATCCCCTTTCCTTTTCAACTTCGCCATAGAGGATGTGATGCAGGACGCTTTGTCCGATCTAGCAGAAGGGGGAGTCAAACTCCTCCCAGGGAACAGAGTTCTTGACTTAGAATATGCCGATGACATCGCCTTGTTGGGTGACAATGCACAGGCAGTCCAACAAGCTTTACAACCCTTGGTGATAGAGGTATCCAGGTATGGTATGTGCTTTGCACCATCAAAATGCAGTGTTTGTTCAACACTGGCGGGAACCTGTGCTTGCATTCACCCTCTGAGGTGATTAGCTAGAAGTAGTCGAGATCTTTAAGTACCTCAGGAGCTTGATCGCAGCTGGTGGTGTTGGAGAGGAGATCACCTCACGAATAGCGAAAGCTAGAGCAGCTTTCGCCAACCTGCGACACCTGTGGCGCCGCTGTGACAGCCGACTGTCCCTTAAGGGAAGGGTG
>UZAN01059255.1:0-11460 GCA_900618425.1 Echinostoma caproni
TTTTGCTATCCGGTAACAGCAGAGGTACAGAACATAGTTGGACACAATGCAGGTACCCCGAAACTTCGCAAACCATGTGCACAATTTCCTTCCTTATGAGTAAGGCTCCTCCTCCTGGTGCTAGAGGCCGATCCTGCGTGTGAATGGCAAATCTTTCTAGCACTAAACCTGGTGTCCCATCTTGGTCTTCAAGCCATGTTTCTGATACAGTTATTACAACTGCATTCAGGTCACATGCTACTGCAAGAAGTTTCATCCACTTATTTCTAATACTGCAAGTGTTGGTTACAAGTAATCAACAGCTTCCTGTGGATGGGCTGCCAGGCTGTCTATTCACTCTATCTCGGGCCTCGGACGCAGCACCCGAGTGGGTAGCAACTGCTTGGACGTCTTGCTCCCTTCATCCGTCTTACTTCCCCATAGAAATGATAATTTCAAGTCCACAGTGGTTTCTATCGGTGTAGAAATTCTCTTCAAATGAGTACTTGCCACAGCCTCGGTCCCAAGGATGACAGGGCTGCTTTCGGCTGTGTCGGTGACGAGACAGCTTTGCCTCTCCTTGTCCTCCATAACATCTTCGATAACTACGATTGGTGACTCTTTGGCTACGATGGTCGCTGAAGATCGGTTGCCGCTTGCCACCCCAAAATGACTCAGCAGGTTATGGTGCATTCTTAGTGCTCTGACACCCTGCATTCATGAGGAAGCACATTTCAGCAATAGGATAGTTGACAGGTGAAACCGGCTTCCCAAGGAAGTTGTCGACCTCCAAACAGTGCAAGCATTTCAGACTGCAATCGATAAGCGATGGGTGGAACTATTCCCATATCTGGCAGTGTGGACGAGTGTAGGTGCCAAATGTTTAGGATGCCTTTTGCCTTTTTTACTGGTTCACGTCATGAAATGCTCGCGTCTAATAATTCACTCGTTAACTTGGTGAGATGAAATTCTATTTCTCATTCTTATTTCTACAGAGCTGGGTGCCCACGTTATGAGCATACCATCGAAGGAATTCTGGACGCTCGATTGGCTGTGGCCATATTCAGTTCTGTGAAAACTGACCTGATCTGACATGGCGGTACGTTCGAATTCGGTTGTATCCCTCACTGCTCTTGCTATTGTCGGTAAATTTTTGTTATTATCAGTTAAAGGTGAACCAGATCATTGGTTTACGTTAACAGTCGGTGTCACTTACAGTGTCAGATTTAACGGTACTAAATAGTAATCGCTCACCCTGCTCTACCCTATAGCAACCTAATAATTGTTAGCTTACTGGACATTTATGGTAAACGTGCAACATCCAAACGCGGCTTGATGCAAAAATTTGAAGGTCATTTGATCGATCCCCATTCTTCAAGCCAAGGAAAAATATCCCAACTGGAGACCACTATCGCTCCAAAATTATTTCGCTTATTAAAGATACTGAATATAACGCAAAGATCAACAAGACAGCCGAAAACCAAACAAACTAAAGGGAAATTTATTTACCTTAATAAATTATTATTCGTTATTACAAATCAACGAGTTCTCGTGAGTGAAATTTACCCATACCAAATCTTTGGGAATTCCACCTTCCACATAACAGTCGAAAGCTATTCTAAATAGTATTCTGAAACTTTCAGCCCAAGATCATCGACGAATATGAAATAAAGCTAACTTTTGTCAGCTTTCGAAGTGTCCCATAGTGAAATTTTGAAACAAGCTATACTCCATCAATAAGAACTGCACCTTCCATATAACTGTCAAAAGCTATTCTAGATACTTTTCTGAAACAAACTGACTTTCTCGACGACGTCGTCGGCAATACTATGGATAAACCTCGTGGGCATAGCATGAAACTCTCTAATCCGCGTGCCCGTGGACTGATCCGCCAATTTGCTGCCATCCATCGGGTCATTCTCCCTGGGAATTTGCTCGGAAACGAAGTAGGTATTGCCCTTAAAACATCCAATTGCAAATGGAATCTATACCGATATAATGGGCCCTGAACAGAATTAATAACTCAAAGACAAATAAATCAAATTGGTGTGGCTCTAAAAGGGCCATTTTCCGTCACTTTAGGCTTTTGCCGTCCACGCTCATTGACTGAGTTAATGCACACAAAAGTACGCTGCAAGGATGAGGCGCGCCAAGTCTGGATGGCTCATCAAACCGGAATAAAAGACACAAGTATTGCGATTATTACTGAGCAACCGCGGACACCCCATTACCAATCCGCGAACGGCGATACGAGCTTCCGCAAAGAGATCAGACAACAAGCTAACCGACCTATGATACGGCAAAATATCATCACCAAAGATAAAACATATAAGCCCAAAACGGCACCCCGGGTGAACGCACCAGTCGATACACGAATCGTGAGGCATAAGACTGAATGTAGAAAACGGTATTTCAGAAGAAATTTCTTCTCGATACATCGAATCAGGCGTTTACATATATAAGTTGATCATAATACAGATGTCTGGTTAGCCGATTAGAGCTCAGTTAGTAACGATGACAGGGGTGGGCAAACAGATCAAACTAATATGACAAGTCTAATGATAGTCGTGCGTGGGGGTGAGAACACAAAGGTCAAATGGACGACCATTCATTTAATCGTTAAGCCGTTTCCGATCCGCACACTGTCTTGTGCATTCTGATTTTTGTGTTGGGTTATGGGCCCTAAATTACGGTGTATAGCGTCACAGTGGGAATTCGGTCTTAAAAGTTACTGACTTGAAAGACCGTCTGTTTTGTTTCATTGTTTGTACATGAGACTTGACACACGCACGCCAAGATGGGCAACATTGTACCGTTTCCGTTTTGACTCTTGTGACTGTTGAAGATGCACGTCGACTCTTGAGTCGCTGTGGATTTATACGACTACCGTTTAAGCCTTATCCGAGAACCACTCTAAGTGATATCCTTATGGAATGCCCTTTCAGAAGAGATAGTCAGCGCCCCTAACAAGGGAGTCTTCAAGCTTCCTCTTGACCGTCACTTGTGCTTATCTACTTACCCCAATAAAACAAAACCTTTGGAATTATAAGAAAGTTCGTATTATTTCATTTTACTTCTCGCTTCGAGCGGGGAACCTTACTAATACCTATTCAGCAATCTGCTCTAGAATAAGTTCGAACGAAAAAACAAATACCTTTCAGGGACCAGGGACATTTGGCTCACAGCCGCGAACCCGTAAATCACTTCAAGACTTCAAAACCGTTACTCTGCGTGTTTGTAGCTAACTCCCGTGTCTCCTTTTCAGCCAACAAGGATTGATCAACATTGTTCGTGTGAATTCAATGAGTTTCATCCGTCTGCCCTCCTGTTCGTATAATACAGTCACTTCAAGACCTAAAGAACTGACCGACTGACTGAACCCCCTGGTAGACACATTACCTGCGGAAGGGAGCTCAAAACTAAAACGGCGAAGCCTTATTACCCCACCGATATGTGCCTCTGTCTTAAGCACCCCCAGCCCCAGAAACTCGGGAATTCCCACGCCTCCAACAGTAGTAAGGCGCACACTAACCGATGATATGTGTCCCCCAGATCCAAAGCCTATCGGGAAACCGAAACCCCCATGAGGATGCGCACGTAGATCGGAGCACAACTGCTATGGGCAAATTCGCTCCTCCTCAGATAAGCTGGACGGGCTAAAGTGCGTACTTCGCAAAGTACACGCTCTTAAATCAGCGTATGTGCTATCTGTGGGAAGAAATAAAATCTGATAATTACCAACTCCCCAGAGATATTTATGGAGGACACACGTGCCAGAAGAAAGAGGGACCGTGACCTAGTAGATGCGATAATACAAAACGCAGGAGCCTTAGATTCCGTGCGTACCAGAAAAATCCACCGCGTCTGCAGGTGGGACCCGGAAGGAAGTGTCACAACACCCAGGTAGTTGTTAGACTACTTCCTCTCTCAAAGGGACCTGGACACCATACTGGCGGCAGCGCAAAAAGTAACGAAAGTGCATGATGGTAATGTAAAAATTACTACGGATATAGGGAGTAAATACTTTCCCCAACGCGAGCGAACAAAGTTGGCTCGCACCAAGGACGGCCACAACAATCTGCCCGCAGTGGTCGTCAGTCAGTTGGAGAGACAAGTACCATCGCCAAGTATCACATCAAACAAAAGGAGGTTTGTCTCCGTAACAAAAGAGCTTTCTAAGTCCACAGATAATATCACAAACGCCAGAGAGCGCAGACCCCAAGAGTTAGAAAAAAACGTGCGAAGCTGTCCGGAAGAGACCCCGAGGGCGTGCCCGGCTCTTCCTCAAAAGGGAAGGAGTCACACTATATAAGCGGCCTCATGACGAATGCGTGCAGCATAATAAATAAAATGGACGAGCTGGCCATCTTACTTACAGAGGTAGAGTAATAACAGAGACATGGCTCTTGGAAGGCATTGAACTGGGTCGTATAAGTAACAGCTTTACTGCTTACATGTCAGACAGATCTAAGAGAATTCAGGGAGGTGGAGTAGTTTTGTTGGTCAGAGACCACATTAAACAGGCACCAGTCCTACCCACCTACGAATCAGAAAATGTCCAATAGGTAGCATGTTCGATAGGTTTCTCGGCAGTACTAATCCTGGTAGGATTGTACGGAAGCCTCCGACTAAGCATCATGGGTGACTTTAACGCCCCAGGGCTACACTGATGAACCGAAACCAACAACGACTCCGGCTTTGAAAACCAGTTACTACAACTGTTGCACGAAGGCTGGCTCCATCAGCTCACCAAGCAACCGCGGAAGCTCAAGCGGACGCCCCCTCACCAATCTACGGATGGCGACACCAGCCCCCGCAAAAAGATCAGACAGCAAGCTACTAGACCTATCATACAGAAAAAGATCGTCATCAACAATAAATCGGATAATTGCGAAACGGCACTCCGGGTGAACGCATTACCTGCGGAGAGTATGACAAGTATTAAAGACAGGTTGAAACAGCTTGCAAGAAAATGAAACTCCTGAAAGAAACTAATCAAGCAATCCTAGAAATTTCTACGTATATACTGCTGCACAACTGCGTAGAGCCGTGAATAGAGACTCCAAGTCTTGGCACGAGGCGGACCGGAAGTATATACAGACCGCGCATAGGCCAGCGGGTATGACTACCAAGACGAGAATTATGAAGTGTTGTAGGGTGGGAGTATGGAATGTCGAAAAGGCCACCCAAAACCCCGGCCTCTATTGTTAGCTTTTACTTGGGAGTATGCGAAAAACTGCCTGTTGCACAGACCAGCGGAAAAACATTCAACACCAAGAGCGGCATAACAGGCACCCCAGATGATGGTGGGGTGATCCGTAGAACAAACTAGCCACGCACCAGTAAACAGGAAGTAGGGCCGATGAAGAATGCAGTAGTTAAGCTAAGACAGGTATGGGCGCCAGAAAAACCCAGATTGGCAACTAACTCAACGAAGGCCCAAGGTCAGGTGTGCACACCAAAGGGCACACAAGGACCGAAGGGTAAACCGTCGAGTAAGTCAACGCCAAAACCTAAAGGGAATCCGCTGCGAGAGTTGAGGGGTAGCGAAGCGAAAGTGGTTGGAGCGGAGAAAACCACCACAGCTCTCAGTCCCGCAACATCTGCGAAACTAAAACCTGTAGCACAGAAATCCGTTTCCTCAGAGCAAGATAATCGCAGGAACGAAGTGCAGGGAACCTCTTCACGCGAAAAGTTGTCGGAGGACCGCAGCTGGGCAACAGTAGTAGCGAATACACCGAAACGCCGGCCAGGATTGGGCACAATTAGCAGTCCCGGACGCGAGGACCTCGAGTTCCTCAAAAAGAGTCACGACGCATGCATCCAAGTCTGGGTAGATCTAAAGGCAGCATATCTTGGATGGCGGAGCCTGCTTCCGGCTGTTACACAACCGCAAAAAACGGATTTATCCAACGGGTATTGCGCCCGAGGACTCCCACAGTATAAAAGGGCCGCAGTCGGAAAAGCTACAAGCGGATAGTATTGCAATCTGGTATACTAACGCTTGTATCGTCCGAGGTAAATGGGGCGCGATTGCAGCAAGCTCCCAGGGATCCGAAATCGTCGTTATTACGGAATTCCGGTTGCGGGAAATGCCAGCTACAGCAGACCTAGGGGGCTATACCACGAAGTAATTCGCCTTAGACTAACGGTTAGCTATCATAGACACGGACCCACCCTCATCCGGCTCTATGGGCGCATAAACGTCCCAGAGTTGTTACAGGCGGCAAATATCATCAGTTGGTACCCGACGTCCCAGGAGTGTACCGTGCAAGATTGATGGGACGTAGTTAATAGAGGGTTAACTAACATCACCTCGTGTATAGGACCCCAGTCGACTATGATAACCTGGGTTTAGCAGAGTCAGCCGATAAGCCAGAGTTTGCCGATATTGTCATCTGTGAAACAGATGTACATCGAGAACTCCAGACGCTGAACAAGCACAAGACAGCAGGTCCGGATGGAATCCATCCAACCATAGTGCAACCGCTGGCCCGGGTGCTAGCAAGGCCGTTGACTGTAATGTTTAGGGAATCAGTGCAAAATGCTACGCTACCCCAGGACTGGCGTACAGCTACCGTAGTAGCACTGCACAAGACTGGTCCGAAATATAAAGCAGAAAACTACGGACCTGTTAGTCTAACGTCAGTGTTGTGTAAGTTCCTGGAGCGACCAATCAGAAGACAGATTTGCCTACATCTGACTAGCAATCGACTCCTGTCACCGGCACAACATGGCTTTGTGCAACAGAAATCATGTCTTACGAACCTGCTTGTATTCCTAGACGAGGTCACTCAACGTATGGATGAGGAGAAAAATGTAAAAGTCTGCTACTTAGACTTCTGTAAAGCATTTGATTCTGTCAGCCATAGATTGTTGAACTTCAAAGTTCGGAGCCTAGGCATAACAGGTAGAGCCAGGGACTGGATTGTAGCCTTTTTGAACAACCGCATCTTGCGGGTCAAAGTGGGTGACTACATTTCTAACCATGATGTGGTTACGAGCAGAGTTCCCCAGGGCTCAGTGCTAGGCCCCCTACTTTTTCTCATATTCATCAACGATCTGGCACATGATCTTCAAAGTCCGTGCTTCATGTTTGCTGATGATGTTAGAATGACGGGCTGCACCTGCAAAGGGACCTAGACGTAGTCCATCGATAGTCGGTCAAGTGGGACCTAACTTTGAATCTAAACAAGTGTAGGTTCTTAGCAACGAGATTGGGGGTATACTCGTTGAATGGAGCTCCCATGCGGCAGGCTCCGCAGATGAAGGACCTAGGGGTTCTTATGACCCAGGATTTTAAACCATCAACCCAGTGCTTTAAAGCTGCAAATCTGGCAAGGGGGCAGCTTTTCCGGCTGTGTGCTACAGTAACATGCAGATGGCCTGAGGTTTTTGTCCCCCTGTATAAGTCGATTGTTCGCCCACTCATGGAATATTGTGTTCAGGCATGGGCACCGTATTACAGGAGGGATGTACCTTGTTTAGAAAGAGTGCAGCGCCTAGCTACCCAAACAGTGGTAAGCGCGCAGCATCCAAACGCGGCTTTATTAAAATAATTCAAGGTCATTTGATCGATCTCCATCCTCCAAGACGTGAAAAAATCTCAACTGGAGACCACTATCGCTCAAAAATTGTTTCGCTTATTAAAGACCCTAAATATAACGCCGGTCTCAATACGGCAGCCAACAAACAAAAACATTAAAGGGAAATTCATTTACCAGAAAAAAATAAAATAATTATTGGTTTATATAAATGAACGAGTTCTTGGGAGGGACATGTACCCATACTAAATCTTTAGGATGTGCACCTTCCATATAACTGTCAAAAGCTATTCTAAATACCATTCTGAAACTTTCAGCCGAGGATCATCGACGAATACGAAATAAACTAACTGACTTTCACGACGAGGTTTGTGATCGGTTCATTTGCAATACAATGGATTTTCGTTGGGGCCGTAGCATGAAACTCTCCAAACAGCGTGCCCTTGGAGTAATCCGCCAATTTGCTGCCATCCATCGGGTCATTTTATTGTGGAATTGGCTCGGAAACGAAGTAGGTATTGCCTCCACAACATCCGATCTCAAATGGAATCTATACCGATTTCCTTGTCCTTGAACGGAATTCATAACCCAATTACACATGAATCAAATTGGTGTGGCTCTAAAAGGGCAGTTTTCAGTCACTACTGGCTTTTCACGTCTACGCTCATCGACTGAAGCAATGCACACAAACGTATGCTTCCTCTCCACTGTAAGAAGCGCAACTGATTTGTGCTCGGCGCCAGCATTTCTGGCACTGGATCCATTGTTGCTCATCGTCAAAATCGACTGTATTCCACGTAGATTCGCAGACACTGAAACAGTTGGTCTTCATCGGTGATGCCGGATTTGTTTGCCTTCTGTGTTTAGTGTCCAGTTTGTCCTTTGCTGATGTCGTTGTTGTCAGTCTTCGGAACACAGCATGCTCCAGTGTGTCACCAAGGTCTATTTCATCGTCCTCACTTTCGACTGATCTACTCACTAAAACTGATTTCCTCTTTTCAATCGAATCGCTTGTTGAAGCTACTGATGGATTATTTGTTCTCACCTTGACGCTCGTAGACGGAAGTCAGGTACACTTAAACTCCTTAGTCTGCGTTGCCAAGCTCTGTGTATCGAATAATATCTGGATGTCCGGGTACTTCCCTATCATAGCTGCTACACGTCGACGTTCATTGCATTGAACATTGTAATTCGCTGTACCTAAACTATTCAAAGAGACGCCCAGCTCTTGAAGGACATCCTCCGTTTGAGCTACCTTTGATGGCTTACCCATGACGTTCCTTGAGGCCGCTATTACCACAGTGGAGTTATGATCTGAATGCTTTTCGCTAGGGTTCATATTCCACCTATCTGGAATAAGACTGTGAATATCCCAATTAATCAGATCGAGTACCCTGAATATATGCAGACAGGGCAACAGCCAATGTCCACAGAAATAACACTCGCACTTCGTTTCCCTTGCAGTAACTACTTTATAACCCTTGCCCTTACAATCCACGACCATGAAGAACCCTCTTTCGTGAACAATTCGTTCAATTTTACATGGCTTCCAGTTACTTAACAATATATTCCGCGCAAATATTGTTACTCGTATGAGCAACGGTTTAAACGACTGCATTCCACTGGGTGTCGGATACCCCTTCATGGATTCTTTAGCAAGACGAATTCCATGCGTCACTTCCGGTGACCTTACTCGTTGTAGCACTTTCTTAAATACATCCAATAATGAAGACCAGGGAGACAAGCCTGTTTTGAGGTGCCTATTTTCCGTCTCCACTCGGTTGGTAATTAGGTTTCCTAAAGTCAACCTAGTCTTCACTGCTCTCGGTATGGTAACCAAGTTCACCGTAAATAAACACCTGCTTCTGAGCTACGACTTTCTACGGCGTCTAGGAACCTACGAAACGATATCTCACTATCACAGTACACTATGTTCCGCATCCATTGAAAGATGAGCTGCTTTTCGAACGTGGGCATACCAGATAGCTGGTTACATTTTTTCTTCATATCCTTAACGAGATGGAATCGGCAAAATATCACATAAGTTGGCGGAAAGTACTCTGCAAACGCGTTGTACTGAGCCAAGCTACGATCAACTACTATAGTCTTGCACTGTGCAAAGACTGGACACATAGATTTCATGGCTCCCACAGTAGACCTATAGCTCTCACCGCTCTCATTCGGCAAGATAGCGTAGAAGAAACTTCTACCTAAACCGGTTTCGTCTACAAGCATAGCATACCGAGGCACGTACCCGCAACAATTTAGCCGATGTGTGGCGTCCAATAACAAAACATCATTAAACCTAACGACGCTGTGCAGCATAATCTTGGGAACAAAATAAATGTGACAAACGATGACGTCGTTCAGCCGTATCCTAACCTCTCCCTGATTCTCCAGCATATCCCTCACTTTCACCGCATCGCCACGTAAATCCGACTGAAACCTTCTCCGACGTATGGANATCTTATATCTGTCGTAGTTAAAGGTCTCTGGAACCTGAGTGGCAAAATCCCTTAGCCCGCGAGCACTTCTAAAGTTGTCCATTCTGTTCCTGTTCTCCAGATAGATGACGATTATTTGTAAACAGACCCTGCCGACCCACATAGAAGTCATGGTTGTGAACCAGACAACGTTTCATCTCTCGGTACTTCATTCCGACCGCGCGAATTCCAACGAATGCCGGACACTCGATATTTTGCAGCCTAAAATGGGTTAAATACATTAGAACTGAGAGGCATAATTACCTGGTTGCAGTTGCCCCACGCCTTCTGTGATGTACACAGCAATATTTGATTAAATAGTACGGAAGTCTTAGGCAGAGTCAGTTTCTGACCAAACTTTCTTTCCCGTATCAGTTGTTCGGCTGTCATTGACGCATAAACATAGAAGTAAGTGAAAGTAGCCCTTTGGAATTCACGGAAGTCCTCAGAGAATCCGTCCAGCGATCCAGAGCAATTTTTAACCATTCGTTCAAAACGACCGTATCGTTTACATGAGCCATGGTTGATATGAGCGTCGAAGTGATCGTCGCCATTAAGTTGCGGTATTTATACTTTCTGTACAAAAGTAATTGAGGTCGACTAAAACAAATTAAATTTAACAAATCACTCAGAATCAGCTAAAAGTAAAATCTGTTCCAATTCGGCTGAATTCGAAATCGCTTTTTCTAAAATACATTTAAAAACCGGTCGTTGTTAGAATTCCTAATAGTTGGGATGGCACGTCACTACCCTCGAATAGTGGCATAAGGGAAGAGCTATGCGCAGCGGTTGAGAAATCTTGATCTCTTTTCTTTGGAGCGTAGAAGAGTCAGGGCGGATCCGATAGAGACTTTTAAAATTGTAAGAAGTCTATTGGGACTCCACCTATAGGATTTGTTTGCGATTTCTTGTGCTCGAAACACGAGAGCTCACGGCTATAAACTTTAGCAGAACCACGCCAGGTTGGAAGTACGGGTCAACTTTTTCGCACACAGGGTCATACCAATGTGGAACAGGTAGCCCGCAGAAGTGGTCAACTGCGCCGATGTTAACGCCTTCAAGGTGGATCTGGACGAATATTGATCAAAATCGTTCCCCGAAGTTAGTATTTAGAGTGAGAAAACCACGAATAAATTCTACTTTAACCGGAAGTTTGTGCAATGGTGTAAACTCGGGCTTGAGTGTTGGAACTGTTCTCAAACTGATCGTTCTGTCACATGTGATTTGTATATACGAACGCATGCATACTTGAAGTCTCTAATCAAACAGACGAGGAGATACCCTTGCTTTTTTTCCTTCCTTGCAGCATACCCCATTTCTACCTTTACTCTGTCCTCGCTGATGCCAGAGCTGTATTCTGTGAACTAAGTCGGAGACCAGACGGTTGATCCTATTCCCACAATAATCTCAGAGCGCGTATGCTTCACACTTGTTCTACTGCTAGCGCTCTAAAT
>UZAN01059273.1:0-11441 GCA_900618425.1 Echinostoma caproni
GAGTTGAGACGAGTCCGTCTAGTGAAAGGATATGCGAATTTTTACGAGTATTAAAGAAAAAGGTCACATAGCTTCCAGAGTATGTACCAGTATTTATTATGTTCCACAAGTCCAGCATTGAAGCTGAATCCGTGTATAGTTAAGATTTGGGTTTAGAAAGTGTATTCAGCTACCTGATGAGCTTGTGCCACAGATTTCAGAAGAGTCAGTCGGGTGAAAGGTTATACAAGTGATTGCGAGATTTACGGGAGCGTTCGCATAGCTTCTAGAGTATGTACCAGTATTTATTATGTTCCACAAATCCAGCATTGAAACTGGCAGCCTACTGAAAGCAATAACGAATGATTTCGAGTATTAAAGAAAACGGTCACATAGCTTCTAGAGTATGTAGCACAGTTTATTATGTTCCCCAAATCCAGCATTGAAGCTGAATCCGTGTACTGTTAAGAATTGGGTTTAGAAAGTGGACAGGCTACCTGCTGAGCTTGCGCCACGGAGTTGAGACGATTCAGTCGAGTGAATGGATATATGATTGATTGCGAGTGCTAAGGAAAACTGTCACATAGCTTCTGCAGTATGTACCAAATTTAATTATGTTCCACAAATCCAGCATTGAAGCTGAATTCGTGTACTGTTAAGAATTGGGTTTACGAAGTGAACACAGCTACCTGGTGAGCTTGTGCCACGGGGTTGAGACGAGTCAGTCTAGTGAATGTATTTGCGAAAGATTCCGAGTAATAAATAAAACGGTCATATAGCTTCTAGAGTATGTACCACAATTTATTATGTTCCACAAATCCAGCATTGAAGCAATCCGTGTACTGTTAAGAATTGGGTTTACGAAGTGAACACAGCTACCTGGTGAGCTTGTGCCACGGGGTTGAGACGAGTCAGTCTAGTGAAAGTAATTGCGGATGATTGCGAGTATCAAATAAAACGGTCGCATAGCTTCTAGAGTATGTACCACAGTTTATTATGTTCCACAAGTCCAGCATTGAACTGAATCCCGTGTACTGTTAAGAATTGGGTTTAGAAATTATGTTCCACGAATCCAGCATTGAAGGCTGAATCCGTGTACTGTTAAGAATTGGGGTTAGAAAGTGAACACAGCTACCTGGTGGCTGTGTGCCACGGAGTTGAGACGAGTCAGTCGAGTGAACCGATATGCGAATGATTTCGAGTATTAAAGAAAAGCGTCTCACAGCTCTAGAGTATGTACCAGTATTTGTTATGTTCCACGAATCCAGCATTGAAGCTGAATCCGTGTACTGTTAAGAATTGGGTTTAGGAGTGAACACAGCTATTTGGTGAGCTTGTGCCACGGAGTTGAGACGAGTCAGTCGAGTGAACGTATATGCGAATGATTTCGAGCAATAAAGAAAACGATCACATAGCTTTTAGAGTATGTACCACAGTTTATTATGTTCCACAAATCCAGCATTGAAGCTCAATCCGTGTACTGTTAAGAATTGGGTCTTATTATGTTCCACAAATCCAGCATTGAAGCTGAATCCGTGTACTGTTAAGAATTGGGTTAAGAAAGTGAACACAGCTACCTGGTGAGCTTGTGCCACGGAGTTGAGACGATTCAGTCTAGTGAAAGTAATTGCGAATGATTTCGAGTAATAAAGCAACGGTCACATGGATTCTAGAGTATGTACCGCAGTTTATTATGTTCCACAAATCCAGCATTGAAGCTGAATCCGTATACTGTTAAGAATTGGATTTAGAAAGTGAACACAGCTACCTGGTGAGCTTGTGCCACGGATTAGAGACGAGTCAGTCTATTTCAGAAAATAAACACAGCTGACCGGTGAGCTTGTGCCACGGAGTTCAGACGAGTCAGTCGAGTGAAAGGATATGCGAATGATTAGGAGTATTAAAGAAAACGGTCAGATAGCTTCTAGAGTATGTAGCAGTATTTATTATGTTCCACAAATGCAGCATTGAAGCTGATGCCGTGTACTGTTAAGAATTGGGTTTAGAAAGTGAACACAGCTACCTGGTGAGCTTGTGCCCCAGAGTTGATTCGAGTTAGTCGAGTGAAACGATATGCGAATTATTACGAGTATTAAAGAAAACGGTCACATAGCTTCTAGAGTATGTACCCAGTTTATTATGTTCCACAAATCCAGCATTGAAGCTGAATCCGTGTACTGTTTGTGTACCAGTATTTATTATGTTCCACAAATCCAGCATTGATGCTGAATCCGTGTACTGTTAATAATTGGGTTTAGAAAGTGAACACAGCTACCTGGTGAGCCGGTGCCACAGGATACGGAAATGGCATTCTAGTGTATGGAATTGCGAATGCTTTCGAGTATGGTTGCACGGAGTTGAGACGAGTCAGTCGAGTGAACGGATATGCGGATGATTGCGAGTGCTGAAGAAAACGGTCACATAGCTTCTAGAGTAAGCACCAGTATTTATTATGTTCCACAAGTTCAGCATTGAAGCTGAATCCGTGCACTGTTAATAATTGGGTTTAGAAAGTGAACACAGCTACCTGGTGAGCTTGTGCCACGGAGGTGACACGAGTCAGACGAGTGAACGGATATGCGGATGATTGAGAGTGCTAAAGAAAACGGTATGAAAGGTTCAGTGCATTGAAAGGAATTGCGAATGATTTCTAGTATTAAAGAATACGGTCACATTGCTTCTAGAGTATGTACCACAGTTTATTATGTTCCACAAGTCCAGCATTGAAGCTGAATCCGGTAGCTGTTAAGAATTGGGGGGTCAGAAAGTGAACACAGCTACCTAGTGAGCTTGTGCCACGGAGTTCGGAAAAGGCAGTCTAGTGAAAGGATATGCGAATGATTTCGAGTATTAAAGAAAACGGTCGGATAGCTTCTAGATTATGTACCAGTATTTATCATGTTCCACAAATCCAGCATTGAAGCTGAATCCGTGTACTGTGAGAATTGGGTTTAGAACTTTTGTTCCACAAATGCAGCATTGAAGCTGAATCCGTGTACTGTTAAGAATTGGGTTTAGAAAATGAACACAGCTACCTGGTGGGCTGGTGCCACAGGATGCCGAAATGGCATTCTGGTGTATGGAATTGCGAATGCTTTCGTGTATTAAAGAAAACGGTCACATAGCTTCTAGAGTATGTACCACAGTTTATTATGTTCCACCTTATTATGTTCCACAAATCCAGCATTGAAGCCGAATCCGTGTACTGTTAAGAATGGGGTTTAGAAAGTGAACACAGCTACCTGGTGAGCTTGGGGCACTGAGCATGAAACGGTCAGTCCAGTGAAAGGATATGCGAATGATTTCGAGTATTAAAGAAAACCACGGAGTTGAGACGAATCAGTCGAGTGAAAGGAATTGCGAATGGTTTCGTGAAATAAAGAAACGGTCACATAGCTTCTAGGGTATGTACCACAGTTTATTATGTTCCACAAATCCAGCATTGAAGCTCAATCCGTGTACTGTTAAGAATTAGGTTTAGAAAGTGAACACAGCTACCTGGTGAGCTTGTTCTCACGGAGTTGAGACGAGTCAGTCTAGTGAAGGGATATATGAATGATTGCGAGTATTAAAGAAGCGGTCACATAGCTTCTAGAGTCGTACCGCAGTTTATTATGTTCCACAACTCCAGCATTGAAGCTGAATCCGTGTACTGTTAAGAATTGGGTTTAGAAAGTGAACGCAGTTACCAGGTGAGCCTGTGCCACGGAGTTGAGACGAGTCAGTCGAGTGAACGGATATGCGAATGATTTCGAGTAATAAGAAACGGTCACATAGCTTCTAGAGTATGTACCAGTATTTATTATGTTCCACAAATCCATTAAGGAAAACGGTCACAAAGCTTCTAGAGTATGTACCACAGTTTATTATGTTCCACAAATCCAGCATTGAAGCTGAATCTGTGTACTGTTAAGAATGGGGATTAGAAAGTGAACACAGCTGCCTGGTGAGCATGTGCCACTTGTGCTGTTAATGATTGGGTTTAGAAAGTGAACACAGCTACCTGGTGGGCTTGTGCCACGGAGTTGAGACGAGTGTTTCCAGCGAAATAAATCGGGAATGATTTCGAGTAATAAAGAAACGGTCACATAGCTTCTAGAGTATGTACCAGTATTTATTATGTTCCACAAATCCAGCATTGAAGCTGAATCCGGAACTGTTAAGAATTGGGTTTAGAAAGTGAACACAGCTACCTGGTGAGCTTGTGCCACGGAGATGAGACGAGTCAGTCGAATGAACGGATATGCGGATGATTGCGAGTGCTAAACAAAACGGTCACATAGCTTCTAGAGTATGAGCCAGTATTTATTATGTTCCACAAATCCAGCATTGAAGCTGAATCCGTGTACTGTTAAGAAGAGAATGTGCCACAATTTATCATGTTCCACAAATCCAGCATTGAAGCTGAATCCGTGTACTGTTAAGAAATGGGTTTAGTAGTGAACACAGCTACCTGGTGAGCTTGTGCCACGGAATTGAGACGACTCAGTCGAGTGAACGGATATGCGAATGATTTCGAGTATTAAAGAACATGGTCACATAGGTTCTAAAGTATGTACCAGTATTTATTATGTTCCACAAATCCAGCATTGAAGCTGAATCCGTATTACTGAAAAGACAGTCTAGTGAAAGAATATGCGGATGATTGCGAGTGCTAAACAAAACGGTCACATAGCTTCTAGAGTATGTACCAGTATTTATTATGTTCCACAAGTCCCGCATTAAGCTGAATCCGTGTACTGTTCAGAATGGGCTTAGAAAGTGAACACAGCTACCTGGTGAGCTTGTGCCACGGAGTTGATACGAGTCAGTCGTTCAGAAAGTGAACACAGCTACCTGGTGAGCTTGTGCCACAGAGTTGATACGAGTCAGTCGAGTTAGAAAGTGAACACAGCTGCCTGGTGAGCATGTGCCACGGAGTTAAGACGAGTCAGTCGAGTGAGAGGATATGCGAATGATTACGAGTATTAAAGAAAACGGTCACGTAGCTTCTAGAGTATGTACCAGTATTTGTTATGTTCCACAAATCAGCATTGAAGCTGAATCAGTATACTGTTAAGAATTGGGTCTTATTATGTTCCACAAATCCAGCATTGAAGCTGAATCCGTGTACTGTTAAGAATTGGGTTCAGAAAGTGAATACAGCTACCTGGTGAGCTTGTGCAATGGAGTCGAGACGAGGCGGAAGAGCGAACTGATATGCGGATGATTGCGAGTGCTGAAGAAAACGGTCACATAGCTTCCAGAGTATGCACCACAATTTATTATGTTCCAAAATTCCAGCACTGAAGCTGAATCCGTGTACTGTTAAGAATTGGGTTTAGAAAGTGAACACAGCTCCCTGGTTTGATCCTGAATCCGTGTACTGTTAAGAATTGGGTTTAGAAAGTGAACACAGGTACCTGCTGAGTTTGTGCCATGACGTTGAGACCAATCAGTCGAGTGAAACTAATTTGGAATGATTTCTAGCTAAACAGAAGAATGGTCACATAGCCTCTAGAGTATGTACCACAGTTTATTATGTTCCACAAATCCAGCATTGAAGCTGAATCCGTGTCTAGAGTATGTAGCAGTATTTATTATGTTCCACAAATGCAGCATTGAAGCTGAATCCGTACCTGGCGTAAGTAATACAATTTATTCTTATGTTCCACAAATGCAGCATTGAAGCTGAATCCGTGTACTGTTAAGAATTGGGTTTAGTAGTGAACACAGCTACCTGGTGAGCTTGTGCCACGGAGTTGAGACGAGTTAGTCTAGTGAAAGGAATTGCGAATGATTTCGAGTAGTAAACAAACGGTCACATAGCTTCTACAGTATGTACCACAATTTATTATGTTCCACAAATCCAGCATTGAAGCTGAATTCGTGTACTGGTAAGAATTGGGTTTAGAGAGTGAACACAGCTACCTGGTGAGTTGCGACACGGAGCTGAGACGAGTCAGTCTACGCAAGAATTGGGTGTAGAAAGTGAACACAGCTGCCTGGTGAGCATGTGCCACGGAGTTGAGACGAGTCAGTCGAGTGTAGAGTATGTACCACAGTTTATGTGTTCCACAAATGCAGCATTGAAGCTGAATCCGTGTACTGTTAAGAATTGGGTTTTAGAAAATGAACACACCTACCTGAAGAGCTTGTGCCACGGATTTGAGAGGAGTCATTAGAGTGAAACGAACGCGGATGATTACGAGTAATAAAGAAAACGGTCACATAGCTTGTAGAGTATGTACGAGTATTTATTATGTTCCACAAATCCAGCATTGAAGCTGAATCCGTGTAGTGTTATGAATTGGGTTTAGAAAGGGAACACAGCTACCTGGTGAAATTGTGCCACGGAGTTGAGACGAGTCAGTCTAGTGAAAGAATATGCGAATGATTACGAGTAGTACAGAAACGGTCACATAGCTTCTAGAGTATGTACCACAGTTTATTATGTTCCACAAATCCAGCATTGAAGCTGAATCCGTGTACTGTTCAGAATTGGGTTTAGAAAGTGAACACAGCTACCTGCCACAAATCCAGCATTGAAGCTGAATCCGTGTACTGTTAAGAATTGGGTTTAGAAATTATGTTCCAAAAATCCAGCATTGAAGCTGAATCCGTGTACTGTTAAGAATTGGGTTCAGAAAGTGAACACCCTACCTGGCGAGCTGGTGCCTCGGAATGCGGAAAGGACAGTCTAGTGAAAGGAATTGCGAATGATTTCGACTATTAAAGAAAACGGTCACATAGCTTCTATAGTATGTACCGCGGTTTATTATGTTCGACAAATCCAGCATTGAAGCTGAATCCGTGTACTGTTAAGAATTGGGTTCAGAAAGTGAACTCAGCTACCTGGTGAGCTTGTGCCACGGAGTTGAGACGAGTCAGTCTAGTGAAAGTAATTGGGAATGATTTCGAGTAATAAAGAAACGGTCACATAGCTTCTAGAGTATGTACCAGTATTTATAATGTTCCAAATCCAGCATTGAAGCTGAATCCGTGTACTGTTAAGAATTGGGTTTCAAGTGAACACAGCTATCTGGTGAGCTTGTGCAACGGAAGTGAGTCGAATCAGTTGAGTGAAGGGAATTGCGAATGATTTCCAGTAATAAAGTAACGGTCACCTAGCTTCTAGAGTATGTACCAGTATTTATTATGTTCCACAAGTCCAGCATTGAAGCTGAACCGTGTATTGTTGAGAATTGGGTTTAGAAAGTGAACACAGCTACCTGGTCAGCTTGTGCCACAGAGTTCGTAAAAGCCGGTCGATTGAAAAGACATGCGAAAATGCCGAGTATTCGAGAAACGGTCACATAGCTTCTATAGTATGTACCACAATTTATTATGTTCCACAAATCCAGCATTGAAGCTGAATCCGTGTACTGTGAGAATTGGGTTTAGAAAGTGAACACAGCTAGCTGGTGAGCTTGTGCCACGGAGTTGAGATGAGTCAGTCGAGTGAAAGGATATGCGAATGATTGGGAGTATTAAATAAAACGATCACATAGCTTCTTGAGAAAGTACTACAATTTATTTTTATGTTCCACAAATGCAGCATTGTAGTGAACACAGCTACCTGGTGAGCTTGTGCCACGGAGTGCGAAAAAGGCAGTCTAGTGAACGGATACGCGAATGATTTGGAGTAATCAAGTAACGGTCACATAGCTTCTAGAGTATGTACCAGTATTTATTATGTTCCACAAATCCAGCATCTGAATCCGTGTACTGTTCAGAATTGGGTTTAGAAAGTGAACACAGCTACCTGGTGTCTTGTGTCACGGAGTGCGGAAATGCCAGTCTAGTGAAAGGATATGCGAATGATTTCGAGTATTAAAGAAAACGGTCACATAGCTTCAAGAGTATGTACCACAGTTTATTATGTTCCACGAATCCAGCATTGAAGCTGAATCCGTGTATAGTTAAGAACGGGGTTTAGGAAGTAAACACAGCTACCTGGTGAGCTTGTGCCACGGAGTTGGTTAGGAATTGGGTTTAGAAAGTGAACACAGCTACCTGGTGAGCTTGTGACACGGAGTTGATACGACGGAACGGATATCCGGATGATTGCGAGTGGGTAAGGAAACGGTCACATTGCTTATAGAGTATGTATCGGTATTTATTATGTTCCACAAATCCAGGATTGAAGCTGAATCCGTGTACTGTTAAGAATTGGGTTCAGAAAGTGAACACAGCTACCTGCCACAAATACGGTGTTGAAGCTGAATCCGTGTACTGTTAAGAATTGGGTTTAGAAAGTGAACACAGCTACCTGGAGAGCTTGTGCCACGGAGTTGAGAGGAGTGAACGGATATATGAATGATTGCGAGTGGGTAAGGAAACGGTCGCATAGCTTCTAGAGTATGTACCAGTATTATTGTGTTCCACAAATCCAGCATTGAAGCTGAATCCGTGTACTGTTAAGAATTGGGTTTAGAGTATGTACCAGTATTTGTTATGTTCCACAAGTCCAGCATTGAAGCTGAATCCGTGTACTGTTAATAATTGGGTTCATGTTCCACAAATCCAGCATTGAAGCTGAATCCGTGTACTGTTAAGAATTGGGTTTAGGATTTATAATGTTCCACAAATCCAGCATTGAAGCTGAATCCGTGTACTGTTACGAATTGGGTTTAGAATGCGAACACAGCTACGTGGTGAGCTTGTGCCACGGATTGCGGTGAACGCAGTCTACTGAAAGTATATGCGAATGATTTCGAGTAATAAAGAAACGGTCACATAGCTTCTAGTGTATGTACCACAATTTATTATGTTCCACAAATCCAGCATTGAAGCTCAATCCGTGTACTGGTAAGAATTGGGTTTAGAGAGTGAACACAGCTACCTGGTGAGTTGCGACACGGAGCTGAGACGAGTCAGTCTACGAAAAATTGGCTTTAGAAAGTGAACACAGCTACCTGGTGAGCTTGTGCCACGCAGTTGAGACGAGTCAGTCGGGTGAAAGCAAATGCGAAAGATTTCGAGTAATAAAGAAACGGTCACATTGCTTCTAGAGTATGTACCAGTGTTTATTATGTTCCACAAGTCCAGCATTGAAGCTGAATCCGTGTACTGTTAAGAATTGGGTATAGAAAGTGAACAGGGCTACCGGGTGAGCTTGTGACACGGAGTTGAGACGAGTCAGTCTAGTGAAAGGATATNGGAGGATCTGAGAGAGGTTTTATCAGCCATCGAATGGTTTGACGGTATAATAAAAATATTTTTACGAGTCGGAAGGAAATAATTGGAGCCGCGTAAGTATACAACTTGTGGTAATACAAAAACCGATAGCGAGGTTAAATTTTGAACGTACTGCGTCTCAAGGTCAGTTAAGATATCGCCCCGGCGAGTCTCGTAAGCACTCTTCTCTGGTACGGGATTTACGTAGTCAAACACCAGGTCAGCAGTATCTGTAGGTAAAGCTTGCAATGCGAGATGAAGTTTTGAATTGAACTGAGTGATTCCTCGGGTCGAGAAAGGGGATTCAACCATCGAAAACCACACGGAGGGATTTTTTATGATAAAAAGGCGGACAAGTAAAATTGACCACTTTCAGAACTACTGATTGCTGCTTGATACTTGTGATTTTCTTTGACTCGGTTATGATTTAAGATACAGCAGACTAAATACAGTCAAAAGTAGAACCGTAACAGTGATTTCGCAAAAACACCCAAATCGAGCAAAACGGAAACGTTTTTTCTAAAATTAAATTAATTGCACCCCGCTTGGCGCAAAATATATGGAAATTGGGAAAATAGCACGCGTGGTTATTAAAAACGAAAATTCGTTATAATGTACCAATAATCAGAAACATACAACGGGCTCACTAGTTTAGAGATGGAGCATGTAATATCACGACCTGCGACGGCGATCCGGTCTTTAATTCCTCCATGCTTCTCGATCACCCGGGATGAAGCAGGAAGAAAAATCGGTTAGTCAAGGGAAAGTATATTGTTCCCTGAAAGTACCTGGGTTTAGGCTGACTAGGCTCGAGAGTATCTCAAAGTGAAAATGCTCAGCAAGTAAAGGTGTAGCACTGAACCCGCGCACCGTTCAATGTGAAGTTATTTAACCGAAGGTGGCAGTGACTTAAAGAAAGATAGAAGACTTTGCTGAAGAAGCGGTCTCAGGATATGGAAAATCCTGGCGGAATCTGTGCTACAAAGGAGGATGCACGAGCAAATGCTCCATCGACCAATACCTGCAACCATGCGAAAACATACTTGCGGAACAGGCAGACCAAGGATGGTGACAACTCTCAAGCATATTACACTGTCGGTCTCAAGCCACTAAAGTCGGTTTTATAGGTTTACTACCCAATTCCCGGAGGAGTGTGACCTTTCTACTAGTCTTGAAGTCTTGATTCTTGAAGTAGTACTTGGGTTCGAGGCTAGCGTTCGAAAGTCCCTCTTTTGTATTTTTCTTCTTTGCGAATGATTTCGAGTAAAAAAGAAAACGGTCGCATAGCTTCTAGAGTATGTACCACAGTTTATTATGTTCCACAAATCCAGCATTGAAGCTGAATCCGTGTACTGTTAAGAATTGGGTTTAGAAAGTGAACACAGCTACCTGGTGAGCTTGTGCCACGGATTTGACACGAGTCAATCTAGTGAAAAAATATATGAATGATTTCGAGTAGCAAGGGAACAGTCACATAGCTTCAAGAGTATGTACCAGTATTTATTATGTTAAACAAATACAGCATTGAAGCTGAATCCGTTTACTGTTAAGAATTGGGTTTAGAAAGTGGACACAGCTACCTAATGAGCTTCTTCCACGGTGTTGAGACCAGTTAATCTAGTGAAAGGATATATGAATGATTGCGAGTACTAATTAAACGGTCACATAGCATTTAGTATATGTACCAGAGTTTATTGTGTTCCACAAATCCAGCATTGAAGCTGAATCCGTGTACTGTTAAGAATTGGGTATAGAAAGTGAACACAGCTACCTGGTGAGTCTGTGCCACGGAGTATGAAAAGGTCATTCCAGTGAAAGGTTACGCGAATCATTTCCAGTATTAAAGAAAACGGTCTCATAGCTCCTAGAGTAGGTACCACAGTTTATTTTCTTCCACAAATCCAGCATTGAAGCTGAATCCGTGTACTGTTAAGAATTGGGTTTAGAAAGTGAANTTTCGAGTATTAAAGAAAACGGTCACATCGCTTCTAGAGTATGTACCGCAGTTTATCATGATCCACAAATCCAGCATTGAAGCTGAATCCGTGTACTGTTAAGAAATGGGTTTAGAAAGTGGTAACACAGCTCCCTGGTGAGCTTGTGCCACGGAATGCGGAAAAGGCAGTCTAGTGAAACGAACTCAGCCACCTGGTGAGCTTGTGCCACGGAGTTGAGACGAGTCAGAGGAGTGAACGGATATGCCTACCTGGTGAGCTTGTGCCACGGAGTTGAGACGAGAGTACGGATACGCGGACGATTGCGAGCGCTAAAGTAAACGGTTACATAGCTTTTAGAGTATGTAC
>UZAN01059274.1:0-11441 GCA_900618425.1 Echinostoma caproni
CCCCCCCCCCCCTTGCACCTAGTGAAATGCTTCTATACGACCAAGCGTCTCAAATAGTCTCTGCTGAGGAAGCCCTACTCACTGCCTTCTCGTGGCGGAAGTATTGCCCCACCGAAGGGAGAGGACGAAGAGCCGGTATTCGGGGCTATAACCGGGTTGGTGGACTACTAGTAGTTCACCTAGGGTAGTTGGCCAAAAGCCCTGATTCCAAAACAACCATGAAGAGGCGTATGAACTACACCCACACCTTTTCGGTCGTGACAGTGGTCATCGGCTCTATTGGGCACCTCAGACGTCTGACCCCGTCCAAAGGGCGAATGATCCGATGAACTGGGCACCGGCTTCCAATGGATTGCGGTTTTCACACGCCGCCCGGCTGCCTTGCAGCCCAGCCCACAAGCCAATCATCGAACGTTTTCTTCCTTATAAAGATTACTGTACCATGATTTGCCTGTCACACCGTCCGCCCACAGACAAGTGTGAAAAATGGTAATAAGACGGTGGTGAAGCGGTTAGGTCACCAGCTAGTGACCTGGGTTCAGACCGCTCCATCACTGCCTGTCTTCCCTATATCTGTATTTTACCCAGGCAGCCCCCTTCCTGAAAGTTGACCATATAGTTGTATATTCAATAAATAGAAAAAGGAAGTAAAAAGACATTTATCTCATTTTAAGGATTTGAGTCTCCGGGCATAGGTGACTCACAGCCACCCACCCCACTCGATGCAATCGGCAGTAAGAACCTCGCTAACCTGCACGACTAACAGTGCGACACAGTTTGCTCAGGCTTTGGAGTTCGATGGATGCGTACTGCCAGAGTGTCCATCGACTAAGAATGATTAGGGTTCTCGTCAAAGGCTTTAAGTTCTAATAGTGAGCTGACCGCAAGTCAACCAGTAGAGCGAAGTACACGCCAATTTACTTGGACCGATTACTATTCCACCATTTCACAGAGGTCAACTTGAGTCGAACCTGGAGGACCGGCATTCTGAACTTTGTCCGTCCTCCGGCCGTCCAGGCGTGAGTCCAAATAGCAGGGTTCTCACCTGAGGCCTTTAGCACCATCAAGAACCTGTAAGCACGTCCGCGAGTTCGATCGAGCACTCCGCAATTTTATCCACCGGGTCGAACCTGAAACCCGCGACGACAGAAGACCATTTTCCGAAGCCTACATTATGGCTAAACCTGTGGCTAGTTGGATTGAGGTGCACAAACTGTCAGTTTTCCGTTTTTACAACCATTAACCATGCATTTTCGTGCGCCGGTTTTGGTTGCTCATTTGGATAAAAGAGTGAAATGAAGATTGGAATGTCGAAGCAAATTCAAGCGGAAGATGGGGAATACATATAGAGTGGTGTTAGGAAAATGACGAGTGGATGCACGAGCGCCACCCAGCCATATCACTCAGTGTAGCTAACCATTGGTGACCATCATCCCGAGGTCCCCAGCCAGGGAGCCTAACGGGGCCTATCTGACCTAGTCTCCTGGTCAGGGTTTTCATACCCTTATGCCAGGTCCTAGTTTGATCACCCTTTATCTTTTCCTATCGCTACCAGCCTTGGCAAACACGGTTCGCCGTGGCAACCTATCTGGTGACATGCGTAGCACATGTTCCAACCAGCGTAATCTATGGAGGTAGATCACTTGCTCTAGTGGACGACCGCGACTGCCTAAAACTGTACGCCTAACCTCAGCATTGCTAGCCCGGTTACCCACCAGACACGTGCAATGATACGTACGAAGGGGTTTTTCTTTGGGAACCGTAACCGGAGCCTGTGACCCAGAAGGCAGCCTAAATCCAACGCGGGAGCGTGAACGAAGCATTCGTGTGGGAGCTTCTAGAGACCTGTCACGCAAGGTCCTTAAATTTCGATTAATTGTGTTGTTCGGTGATTATCGGTCTGCTTTTTGGGATCAGCCCTCAGCCTCATGCATCCAATGAGACAAACGGAACGTGGACGGGAGAGCACCTTATTGGCTGGGGGCTGCCCAGCTTGGGCGTGCGGTAGCGGTCCAATGAAGTGCGAAAACTTCTCCCACCGTCGAGAGGAAGCCCCAGGTTCCCCGCTCGTACGTCCATCTAGCGGGAGTTTTTTAACCGGTAAACTGCCCCTCGCCGTTTTTTTACTGGAGTGACCTCTCCGGGGGCGGGTGTGGATAGAAGCCAGGAGGTGCCCAAGCAGCTGGCTTGTGAGGCTGAGCTTCGTCTGGCCTCTACACGTTGACCTTTCAGGCATGATTGAATCTACGGCTGCGAAAAGCCATCCTGGGTAGCTTGCAGTCATGGAGGCACGCAAGCCATCACACCGCGTCAAGGTGCAGTCTCGTCGTGAACTGTCTCACCAAGTCAACGAGCAGTCGCTCGATTTGCGACCCAACGGAAGGGTGAACGCAGCAGGATAGTGCACGACTGCAGTACTCTTAAAATCGTGATATCTGATATTGACGAAACAAATTCTATCCTGTCAAGCGGTATTAAACAACTGTTGCGAAAAGGCTGACGAAAAGCACCGGCTATCGGGCACACCCCACGACCAGGGCTCCAAATATGGTTTAATCTCAGAGGAAAACCATGGCATTTCGGATCGGTTTTGAATCAATAAACACCCTAGGCATCGAGCACGAGATCAGTCAATATTCCAGGTAGGATTCATTCACTGAATGTGAGAAAGCAGCACACCTTCCATCGTCACTTCGTCCCTGGGTTTAAGGTGTGAACCCAAGAAAATACCTCCCAAGCTATTCACTTATTCACCTTTACTCACATCAAAATCAACACCGCCCCATCGCGAACGAACCACAACGTAAATCTTCATGGAGACTTTGCTAGTGCCGCCAAGTTGCCAATACGAGCGGGTGAACCTCCATGGCGGACTCCTAACCGCAGCCCCGGGCTTCGCACCTTCAGGAACGACCGACACGACCTATCCTAGTTCTAACCGGCATAAGTCGAGATACATCAACAAAGAACCAAACGCCAAGCCAAACCCGAAAACGAACCAGTACCGGTCAACCACTGATGCACAACCCAATTCCTATTAAACACGGGACGTACGAACGGTTGCGGCATTGGTGAACGGTGTCGCCGCTGAGCATCCCAAACACTGGATCACATCCGATGGGCGTGGGACCGGCGTTCTAAACACCGCCGGACCGCTTTACAAGACTTCGGTCGCTAATCCCGAAAGAAGTTCATCGGCTTTACTCCGGGCCACCAGGGCATACTCCGCGTGAATGTATACTGAGGCTTCAATTCTTTGTTGAACTCCACATCGGACGATAAAATAGGGGAGTATACGATAACCTCAATAGATCATCCTAACCTTATTTCTCAACGCATACTTCCCAAGTTCAACTACACGTCCTGTGAAACACCGCGGGAAATAAATAAGCCCCAGGGTCTTATTGTGTCCCTATTCAAAGCTAACTTTGGAACCTACTTCCGCAAAATTTGTTGTAAGCGCTGAGCTTGCTTTCAGTGGTGTCACTTCCGAAACGTCAGATAAGCAGGTCACAATTATAACACGAAAAGGCCAATGTAGACATTTGTAGCTGTATTGATGACAATCTTGTTAAGTTCACATCTCGACCGTGGCTGAATTGATGGCCTGAAAAAGGAAGGAGAAAATTAGGTTGTGGTTAGTATCCACGATGCAAACGTAATTACTGTCACAAACAAGGCACTACTCAGTACTGTAGATGACCTAAAAAACCTGAACCTTCCAATCCGAACGCGAAAGCAAAGGCCAATGAGACTTGAATTAATCACCAGTTGGGAATTATACACTGCTCCCCGAATGGTAGGAACCAACCCTCCAGAAATTTTATCGGCTGAAATAGATAATGTTTAAGAGTCTGAAGCTAGGTTCTCCTCTTTGGGTGATTTTAACGCCCGTAACACCGATTGTCTTCCGTTCTTCGAAAACTGCCTTTCGGAGGGGGCAGAAGCACCTGGCGTAATACGCGACCTCACCTGTTGTATTCTAACAATGCTGGCGACCTACCCCATGTCCCCAATATTGTCCTCAAATCCAATCTACAAATGCTCTCAAATATTGTTGCTAAATACATATGTAAATATATATCGACTTCGTAGACAACGAAAATGCTTACCGTCCAATTATTGGCACCACTCCGACAGGCGCCGTTACAATGGTAGGATACCAATCGCGTAAACGCGCTGTCCACGTAGTCGTCCCTCCAAAATCCTTGCATCTATCCAATCGCTGTCAGAGAGTAGCGTGGGAAACGCTGCCTCATTCTAGCTGAAAGAGTTGCAGATTTGTGATCTTCAGATGCGGAAAACAGGGCAACCGGTTCTTCCTCCACGTGGGTAACTCTCGTATGATGCTGTCGAGCAGAGATGAGGACGCGACTCTTAGGAATCGGCCAATACGGAACTTTGAAGCGGATTGCAGACAAACTCCAAATCTGTAAATAAAAAAGCAATACCCAAGAATTTGTACATTCGGCGGACACTATCAGTATTGTTATCATCAAACCCAAAAATAAGATTCAGGTGAAGAAATTAACATCATGCACTATCTACTCACCAAGAAGCTGGTACGCCGCATCGGTGATCATCGATCCATCGATATTCTCATGGACACAACGACTTCGTCAACAGCAGTTAGCTTGCGGCCATAGGGTGCGATCCCGGCATCAAGTGTATTGGTAATCGAGTGAAAACGGAATGGTGATTGCGTACATAGAAACTGGGTTTCCACAAAAGACTGCTGACCCGAAGTATTCCAGGCCAATGAGACCGCCAACACAAGGAAAGTCGCTGAATTGACAACTGCCACAGTTCGCCCGGTGAGAAATTAACTGAACCAAAAAGAGTTGAGACCTCGACGCACGACGTGGCACTGGAATGCACGAAGTACCCATCCGTGAAAACGGCCGGCATCAGACTCCAGCTCCTCGGAACGAACGCCGCGACAACCGCGAAACGTACAGGTGGAATCTAATGTCCGATATTACTAAACGCAAATAAAACATGAGTGATTTTCGTCAGCGGACTTTTAAATTAAAACATCAGTAGGTATATTCAACAGATACCGGTAACGGCTTCAGTTGAAGAAATTCAAGCATCACTCTCGAACACTCACCACGATCTATTTAAATTGTGAAGAGCGGACTGGTTGCCAATTCAGCTAAACAAATTTTTTTATCAAACCTTTAGCCTATCTTTTCGTGTCATAAACAGTTTTTTTTCCATTGTGTGACACTCCTGAATACCCTCGTTGCGATAGGGTCAAAAAGTTCGATAGGTCATCTTCAAGGTGAGGCTCGGTCGATATAACTATTTAAATAACGTACAGTGTTATCGCGCATCCCTCTTATTTTGTAATTGGTTCTTGCTCGCTTCTTCTTTGTTTCATTTATTCTCAATGGAGGAAATCTTCCTAGCATTTTGTGATGCCTGCAAAAAAGGTTCAAAAACGGCAACCGATAAGACGGTCAAGAAAATATGCACAGACTGTCAAATTTATAACAAAAACCTGAATGCTAACCTGGTCGATATAGCCTTGAGAAAACACATTGGAAATCAGAAGCTGGATATGGACTTTCACAATTTCGTTCGCTTCATTGAAGGACCGCTAGGTGAAGCCTATGCATCCTCAAAAAAAATTTCTTTGGATGAAGCAGTGAACGAAATCAAGGAAAAGATTATGAAGGGAAATCCTAAAGCACATGGTGCGACTCAAGTCAGCAGCGACGCCGCTACTGCCAGATTGACGGATGTAAAAGGTTATACCGGCGCACATAAAGAGAGATTTGATATGGAAACTGGCAAAGGCAAAGGCATTGAAGGTCGCGAATATGTTATGGATGAAAAAGCTCAAGCTGGATATGTATCCGGCTATAAAGGAAAAGATACTTACGATCAAACTCATTGATTCACTTTTTATTTTATTTAATAAAATGTCATTTTATTTATATGCATTTTTGTAATATTTTCAGTCCCAGGTCACAGAACTTATGGAGTAACAGGACAAGAAAATAAATTTTCCAGGACTTGCACCTCGAGCCATTATGGTGGTCCAGCTTCTTGTGTCTAAGAGTAACTTGTTCCAGCTAGCGCTTCGACGGTATACTGATCGGTCCTTGTTGATGTAGGAGTACTGACGCGGAGCAGGGACGCCAATCCGGTTTGTTGTCGATGAAAGCAGTACCAGTTGTAAGTTCACCAGGAGATCTCAGTAGCTCTTCCCAGCAAAAATCAGGTAACCCGCAGGCATGGGAGGATAAATTAAGAAAAGATAAGTGAGATTGTATGAGGAGGAGGGTGTGGGAGCTAAGAGCAGAATAATTAAAGATAAAGGGTAGTTGAATAGGTGGAGATAAAATAGCTCATGTTAAAAGAAGTGAAGAGTGGGGATGGGTTAGGGAGGCTGAAGATGTAAGCTACCACCAAGGACTTGTAGTAGCTTGAGACCGTTAGTGTAACATGCTTGAGAGTTGTCACTATCTTTGGTCTGCCTGATCCGCATGTATGATTTCGCGTAGTTGCTGAAATTGGTTACTTGGAGCATTCGCTCGTGCGTCCTTCTCCTTTGTAGCATAGATTGCGCCAGTATCGTTGATATTCTGAGACCGTTTCTGCAGCTAGGTCCCTAATCTTTTTTAAATCACTGCCACCTCCGATGAAGTAACTTTACTTTAAACGGTGCGTGAGTTCAGTGCTGCACTTTTGCGTGCTAAGCATTTTCGCTTTCGGATACCCGAATGTAGTCAGGCTAAACTCCGGTACCTTCAGGAACAATACACTTTCCCTTGGCTAACCGTTTGTTCTTCCTGATTAATACCGGGTTATCGAGAAACACAGAAGATTGGAGATTGGAGTGCTGTCGCAGGCCGTGATATTGCATCTTCCGTCTCTAAAAACTGACTGTTTTTCCTTTAGGCTTATTTGAGGAAGACTACGTTCCATGCTTTATCATGCCTTGCTTTGAACAGGTCAAGAGTGAACACCGAAGCAACCTCATTTTGAGGTTTATTCTAGGCCTTGACCAATCTTTGAATGAAGAAGTTCGCTCTTTCTCTCTTTACCGCACGAGGTTTTACCAACCTTAGCTGGTGTCCTCCTAGGGCTGGGTTTACCATCGAGGAAAAAAGTTGCCTGCTTGGCTGCGAGAGTCCCTTCAGTATCCTAAAGACTTCTATCAGGTCCCCTCTTCATATTTTATGTGTGAGAGAGAGTGAGAGCAACTTTAGTTCTCTCGGGCGCCTAAAATACGACACAAGGTTTAACGACCACGCCTGAACGCAATATTCTAAGTGTGATTGCACTAGAGCCTTGTTGAAGGGCAGTAGTACTGCAGGGTCCCTGGATGCTGCTGTTCTTTTCAGCAATAATAGCGCCGTCGGAACCCTTGATGAGTATAGTTGGCACTGTTTCGTGGGCTGGAAGAAACTATGCATGATCATTGCCAGATCCCTGACCTCGCCGGTGTTTCTCACTGGCGTGAGTACCGTGCCATTTACGCTTTTATCTCTGGCAGAGATCCCCTAGGCGTATCTGTTTGCACTGGGCAGCGTTTAGCGGTAGCAGATCCTCTTCTATCCATTTCTGGACTTCATCCAGGTCATCCTGAATGCCGTTTGTGGAGGGATCGCTAACAATTTTTACGTCAGCGACTAGAAAACGGATATGTCATCCTATCGGTCAGGTTGTCTATGTATATGAGGAAGAGCAGGGGCCCATCACGAACCCTTAGGGCNCTGCAGCAGACTGCTCAATGCCTGGATGTTTCGCCCTTACTCTGACGTAGAACGTTCTGCCTAGTAGCTACCCCGCTATCTATTTAACGACATGTTCAGACAAATGGAATAACTTGAGCTCTTCGATCGGTAGTCTATGGTTGGCTGAGTCAAAGGCCTTTTGGAAATCTAGGTAACAGACTTTCACACGCTCCTCACGATTTTGCCTTTGGTTTACCTCATTCATGAAGTCTAACAGGTTTGACAAGCAAGTTTTTTTTGTACAAAACCGTGTTGGTTGGGCGATGTCAAGCCCAGACTCAGTATACGTTTTGTGATTCGTTTCCCGAGGGTTGCTTCCATCATCTTTAGTTGAACTGGCAACAGCCTGACCGGTCGATAGTTACCTACCGATTTCTTTGACTCTCCCCTGTTGATGGGCACTACCTCCACCACCTTCCAATCTGCCGCTATTTAGCCGTGGCACAGTGGGTAGGCGAGGATCTTACCTAGGGGTTTCAAGATGACTGGGTTAATGCCATCTGACCCTGCCGATTTACACATGTTTAGGTGCCTGAGGTTATTTTCAACCTCCTGGGGGAGTATTTCGAAATCTTCCACACATGGGATGAGTCTCAGAGTTCGTCATCCCCCAAGTGGATACGTTTTGTTACTTGGGCAGCTGCATCTCACCCGGTGGACGCATCATAAATGAAGTTTCAGCTAGCATACAGAAGGCTCGGTTGGCATTTGCCAACTTGACACATCTGTGGCGCCGCCGCAACATCCGGCTATCTGTTAAGGATCGAGTGTATAATGCGTCAGTTCGCCCATTTCTGTTATCCGGCGCAGAAACTTGGCCATTAAGGAAACAGGATAAAGATAGACTGTCCGTGTTCGAACACCGCTACCTACGCAGTATGGCACGAATCTGATGGGGCGGCCGAACGAGCAATGCTGACGTTAGGCGCAGAGTTTTAGGTAAATGCGGTCGCAAGTGGTTGACGTCCATAGATAACATTGGTTGAAATATGTGTTACGCATATCACCGGATAGTTTACCATGGCGACCGATGTTTGCCGAGGCAGGCAACGGGTAGAAGAAAGTCAAGAGTGGCCAAACTAAGACCTGGCTTGAGGGTATGAAAACCCTGACCAGGAGTCTGGGTCACATAGGTCCCGTTGAGCTCTCTGGACGGGGACCTCAGGATGGCCATACCCGATGGTTAGAAACACTGAGCAATATGGCTGTGTATCGTAAACAGTGGCGTTTGTGCATCTTGGCGATTTTTCTGTAAAATTAGTGTAATAAAATGCTAAATTTTCTCTTCGATCCTACTTTCAACCTTACCTGTCTTTCTCCTCATGTTCATCCAAATGGGCAGCTAAAAGACAGCAACGAAAACCAGCGCACGATAGTGCATGGTCAATGGTTGTAGAAACTGAAAACTGAGGTGCACTGTTGTACTTAAGGTGCCCTGCTTCCAAGTAGCGTCTAAATATCTCTGCTTTGTCTGAGCTGGCTATAACTGACTAGCCGATATCCTCATCAAGGGCACCTGTCGTCATCCGCAGCTTGGAGTTTGATTGTATATAATTAAAAATGCCCCATGGCATTTTTATTCTCTGTGCTAATCTCATTTCAAAGGCCCTTCGACAGGCTATTTGTGTAGTGAGCTCTCTATCTCTTCACCTGAGGTACACTAGTTACCTTTGGTGGCTTTGGGTCCTGAGGTACTGCCTCCAAACTTTACGCTTTCGGGCCTGAGCCTCTGCGACCCTGCCAGCCCACCTAGGGAGTTTTCTGTCTCTCCGAATCCTCCCAAGTGAAGCAATCTCAGAAGTAAGCATTAAAACGTTATACTTTATGATGATCCATAGGCCTTCTCTGAGGTTGAACTGTGCTCCCCTGTGTAACTCGGAAGCTCTTACAACGAGGAAATCACTGTCTATTCTGTTGAAGGCTCGCCTATGCTTTGTAAATGGGTTGAAGTCATCTTTCCTTAAGCAGAAATATACGGCTCTCGGTTTGCTTCTGCTAAGTGGTGGGAAGGTCTGCAAGTCCACCACGAGATTTCAGAATTTACTCAGGAACGAGGTCCAGTAGCCCTGTGTTTTGTTCACTTCGATAATGCACAGGTTAATGGACATGCTAGATTAGAGTGCAATCGCGGGCAAAGTTCACCTGGGTTGCGGCGAAAACTATTCGGTGTCCACGAAGTATCCCAGTCAACTTCAAGTGTGTTGACGTCGCTCATAACTAGCGCGCTTCTCATCCCGTTTGCAAAAGTGTCTGAGGTAGGAGAACAGTTGCTTGTCTCCCACCGGGATGCAGAGGAACTGCGATAGAAACGACTTACCGCCAGCCAACTTGAATCTAGTTTATGCACCTTGCATCAAGCGGCGGACGATTAATTATTAATTTTATCGTCCCCATAGTGATGAGACAGAAGGCCGTCTGATGTGCTGGAAGGGCGTCTATGACCCTCGTTAACTTTTTTTGAATCACCTCCAGGATCTTGACGCCTTTCACCAATTAAGCCACCCAGGCCTTATTTTATCCGATGTTGCATAGATGTCGTCTATTGCAGGAACCGAGTTATTCGGCATCCCTCCTGGCAGTTTTTTGGCACCCTTCACACGGACCCCTTCGAAAAGCCTACAAAAATTACCTCAGTTTTCTTTTCGGTTTTCTCATTTACTACACGTGTTGAGGATGGTCTATATCCGTAACGCAGATAACCTTCTCTTTACAAATATTGATTTATTTTATCTAAGTTGCACAAAAACAACAATGACAATATGCGTATAAAGCTTATCGATTGGGGCTATTTAATTGCGTTTCCGCCTTCGTTTTTCTAGACAAGTGATTCACGATCCACTCCATTTTCCCTTCTTGTATGTAATTAACGGAACCATTCCGACACGTATAGTTCAGCTCAGTTCACAAGGCGAAATGGAACCATTACTGGACGAGCCTCTAATTTGTTGATGAGCAACACAATAGTGTTGCCGCTGTGTTTTGGCTCATACACAGTCCGCACAGCTGTTTCATTCGAGTCCTATTTGCGGCTATCTGGAGTCCTATTGGAGCCTGTTTACACCCGAAATGGGACTCGTATGGGACTCAGGTTAAGTCACAGGATTGATGGTTGGAGCCAATCTTTAGTCCAGGTTCTCGTGCTAGGAGCGTGTTATTTGCCTACACATGATTCGACAATAAAGAATCCTTGACGAGCCGTTTCTCAAATCTCACAGTGTCGACGTGGGGCAACGTTCCGTCACAGATAAGAATTGATAGGGCGCCTGCGAAAGGACTGCCTCATACAACATGCGAAACGTACACTTATCGTTTCTCGCGCATGCCTACTTAAGAATCAGATGCAACAACGTATCTGACACCAATTCTTGTTTTGTAGCTATTGAGTCATGGCTCGATGAAGTATTGAAACACGCGAAGCTGTCCAGCAACCGTGAATAAACGTGACTATTTGTTATTTCGTTAGTTCATTTATAAATGGCCCAATAATTGTTAAAAGCTTGAACATTCCCATGATAGCATTGAAAAAACGAGTCGGTGAGCGAACAATTGTTTTCGGATATTTCTAGTCATGCCGGTACATATCATAAAGTGGAAAAATTCTTACGAAATGATAGCCATTGGCTCAATTCTAGGTCAATATTCGGAGGCAGAGATTAATGGGAGTGTACGCGTGTGTGTGTGTGTGTGTGTGTG
>UZAN01059280.1:0-11437 GCA_900618425.1 Echinostoma caproni
TAAAAATCTGAAATGTAACACAAACCTTTGCATTCACAAACTCTGAAATCAATAAAAAAAAGAAAACCGTGGTACCATCAAAAAGCGAATGCTTACGGTTCCATATCTCCACTTGAAATGAACTCCATTCTTGAGGTGCCGGTGTAATAACATACCTTACAAAACACAACCCCATCAAACTTCAAACGAAACCCGTAATACTTGAGCCTTAACCGCGGCAATTATGTGAAATATTACAGCCTTAACAAATTGATGGCGGTTATGCGGGTGTACTTTTTGAATAGTGTTCATTATTCTCGGACTGCTAATGTATCCATCCACTTCACATGAACTGACTTCACTGTAAGTGGACATATGGAACGATAAGCATGTATAGTTTTGTGGTATCAAATTTTGTTTTATTTCAGGGCTTGCAAATGCAAAGCAATGTACCGTTTGTGTTACATTTGAGAGTTTTACTCACAGGAGTAGCGCTTTGTAGATTTCCTCTGAAGTACCATCATGCGGCATTAGATTCGTCGGTATTGGGGCCATAAAAACACACCATAATTTTATCATCCTCATAATATTTCAATACTTTGTAATCTGACTCCCCTGCAGCGGTATGAATTAAATTTTTGCTTCAAGGCTAACGAATTACGAGTCGTGGGTAAAGCATTTCCGGGTTTGGCTAAAGGATTAACGGTCAAGGTTAAAGATTGCAGACTTTGGATCAAACTTGACGGGAAAATGTTTAGTACAAATCGAGTAGCCTCCTTCAGGAGGATACGCTCATGTACGATACTGCAATGTAATGTTAAATGTTCGATCCGTACGCTTTCGGAACGTCGTTCTCGCGCAATCCTTGAAGTTGATTTTACGAACGTTTTCTGTGTATTCCACTGCATATTTGCTAGCTCGTTTGCCTGTTGGTTTGTTTTCGGTTAGACACATAGTAACAGCATTTGGGAACACTCTTTCTCTACACCCGGAAGGTCTACGTCGTTAGTGCCTATCGTTTTCTATTGTACCTTGAAAGTGTGTCCAGTTGTACACAGTAGGACTGACCGCTGCAGGATGTTAAAAAGACTATACATATAAGTGAATCGAAGGAATTATTCATCGCTGAACGTAAAAACTACTGAATGACGCAACATGCTTCTCAGGGTTTCCAGATCAGAACCCATTTGTCCACTGTGAACTGTCTATCTTCCGATCCGGATGAACTTCTACTTCTCTACTTCTACTACTCAAGGTACGTGGGAACACCGTGTCTACTGAACAATTTTAGCTCTGGACGGAACGTGCCAGATCGCCAGAATGGTGTACTCAGATTAGAAAAACGTATTCGGCAGTCTTGATCGATTGGTATTGCTCAACCCGATTACCAAAAGTGATGCTAATCCAAAATATTTCAGATCGATCTGAGATTATGTCATAGATGGAAGCCTGAAGGGCAAGAAATCTTTCCCATTCATCAGGTTAATTCTGGTGTAATTTTTCCCCGTTTTCTTTGCACTTTAGGTTGAACAAAGTCCCATTTCGTTGACTGAAAATACACCGATGATGCTTTTGTAGGATGCAAAGCATCCAGCTCGGAAGAGTCTTCTGAAATTCAAAGCAAGCTAAATGGCTACGGGAAGTGGTCTGTTCAGTTTTGTCAAGTGTTTCAAAATGCCAGGGTATGTTACTTGTCCTGTTGGCTGACGCTTTAAACCCCTTGGTGATCGAGGTATCCAGATATCGCATGTGCTTCGCACCGTCCAAATGCAGATTGCTTGTTCAAGACGGGCAGTAGTCTNAGATTGCTTGTTCAAGACGGGCAGTAGTCTGTGCCTGCACTCACCTTTTGTGGTGATCAGCTGTAAGTAGTTGAAAGCTTCATGTACCTCGAGGGCTTGATCGCAACTAGTGGTGGTATTGGGGAGAACATCACATGACGAATGACGAAAGCTAGAGCAGCTTTCAACAACCTGCGACACCTGTGGCGTTGCCATGACGCCCGACTGTCCATTAGGGGACGGTGTATACCGCCGCGGTTCGTAGCGTTCTGCTTTACGGTTACGAGATCTGGCCTCCCCGCGTTGAGAATGTCAATCGAATTTCTGTATTCGCCTACCAATGTCTCTGAAGCATTTCTTGTGTATGATGGGAACATCGATTAAGCAATGACGAGGTTCGTCATCGTGTTGGGTGTGGATAGTCGCTCTCGAACAGAAGTAATCACTCTCCACCGCCTCCGATGCCTTGGTCACGTAGTGAGTATGCCTGCTCAACGACTACCTTTCCGTGCTCTCTTTGCACTTGCCGGGCAAGGCTGGAAGAAGCGACGCGGTGGTCAGGCCATGACATGGAGAAGAGGTATGAGGAAGCTGACTTCATCTCTCGCTTCGGTTGGTGCAGCCCACCTTCCACGTTGGGGCCCGAAGGATGAGGACTGTCGTTGGTTAGAGACGCTGAGAGATATGGCCCAGATTGGAAGCCAGTGGCGCGAATGCTGTACGGTCTACCTGTTGAAGTCCCGTGCCCCATAAAAAACGATAAACTAATACACAAAATTCTTAAAAAGTGCACAGTAAAACATACCAAGAAATTTTTATTCGATTTATTTGCAATTTTCCGTTTTAGCAGTTTAACCTCTTTACTATGTTCTGTATGCCAAACCCCCATCCCGTTTATGTTAATATTGTTGTGGCGTTGGCACCATGCTTGTCCGCAAGCTGGTGTTATATATATATATATATCGGCGTAGATCACTTGGGCTTGATTGGACCCCAAGTTGGGTAATCCTGCTTTGGATACAACATCCGCGCCACAGCCCCAGTATTAGAATGTCCATACGGTGGTGCACACTATCTCCATGTCTATGACGGTTCTTACAATATAACATTAGTACGAATAGATTTGCAATCTGAGCGCTTGAAGCGCCGCTTCGGTAAATTGAAACGTTCATTTACAAAAAAAAGAAATGAAGTTGCTCCGGAAGGTTCGACACAATATAATTGATATTGTCCACGTAACTCGTTTGAAAAGCTCGGGAAATTTCGGTCGACCAATGTACACAAAAGGGATCAATAATGTTCGTCATTGCACGAACCTACTGATAATCGGGAAAGATTAGGAACAACAACAATCCGTATTTTCGTGGTTCTATTGAAAAACGTGAGGAGATGGCGAGTATGTTTTGTGGAGCTCAACAACTAGAGGGAATGAGCAATAAATGTTTCGGATTCAAGTCCTTCGGGAGAGAGTTTGAATTTTTCCGGAAGAAAGTGGGGAAGTCACCGGGGAACAGTGAGGCATCTTTCACAAAATGCCAACTTTTAAACCGCCGAGAGTATTTGCATGCATTGCTAGAGTACGAACAGTTGTGGCACTGGTCAGTAAAATGATTGATGACAACAAATAGGCCTGTTTCCTTTGGTAATTCGATTTTCTTCGAATGCACTGTATTGTGGATTTGGTAAATTGACTGCGTAAGCTTTTGCATTTCCTGTTATACACTCACACTTAATCTCTATCACTTTTCAGCCCATATCAGGCGTCCTTGTTTTTCATGGGACCGAATCTATCATCTCAAATTGACCGCCAGTTTCTCACCGATGACCTTGAACTAGAAAAAAACAAGCGTATATATAGACTGGCTAGTTGTCCCTCAGATGACTGTCCCTGACATAGGCGAGAACTTACGGTCGGTCATTGCATTCAACAGTGTAAGTTTTAACTAGTGTTCTGTGGTCACAAATTCGTATTAATACGTGTACACTGTGTGCAAGATTCCTGGTTGAATCAGCCAGTATGCGGTATTCTCGATGGTTCGCTTTAAAGTTCACCAACATAGTTTGCGAAGCATCAATTTTACCCGGTTTGGCAAGTCCCATGCTAGTTTTCAGTGCGGTACTAAACTCCCACTTGTATGGTAACATCCAAGATTGTCCCATTTTATGCACAAATTTATCTAACTGGATCATAGACCTTTCCTGTGTGCAATCTGATTGTATAAATTCACGCATTTCGTTGCACCACCAACGGAAGCAAATTTCCGCGAAATTGCAGGGGTTGGACGGGGGATTTTAACCATGTGAATACTGTTCGACGGGAGCAGGATTATAATGTTGACGCTCTATATGCCAAATTTATTCCCACAACAGTTTTCGATCACTGTTCAGAAATTACTGGCTACACAAATTTTGTAATTTGGAGCTGCACACAAATGCCGATTTGTGAAAACTATTGAATAATTGTAAATAAATTACTTTACTTTTCCAACATTCCGTATCACATCAATCTCAAACGCATCCAAATCGTTCACATTCTTCAAACGTCTTTTTGCTATGGCCTTGACATTTTCTATCCCGAAATTCACGCAATTGACTGTTTTCAAATGTCTACAGCATTCTATGAACATTCTGAATGAAGCATAACAATTTAGTCCCCCAAATCTAACAGATCCCCTTTTAGATGTGGCCTCTGTCGAATCGTTTCAGCGTGATTTTCTCGGCAATTTCGCAGCGTTGTAAACGATAGACAAAACAGAACGAGATGCAAATGACAGAGCAGGACAAACTGGCTAACTCCCAATTGTGACTCGATTGTACTACTTGTAGCTCCCCATCAGGAGGATCGTGATTCGTGGATCCAATTAGCGATGCAAAAGCGGTTCAAAGAAAGAATGAGTCCGTAGAGGATTTGCAACAGTTGTCTACCGCTTTCTGTTCGTATTTGTATAATCTGTGAAGCTCGATATGTCTACATTTCAGTTAAAAATGTACACTGGCCGTCCAACGGAATAAAATAAGCAATTTCACATAACATACCAAATGAAACATATCGCTGAAGTTTAGTTCATGTTTGATAATTCTGACGTAATTCACTTTCGGTTTATTATCAAATGGTAATACGAGAGGGTAGCTGCCCAAAGGAGGAGTGTGTGGACTGATGGGAACGACAAAATGATAGATCGGGATGCAGTGATTGAAGATGGTTGTCTAGAATCGTATTGGAAAATGTAACATAAGATTTGATGTGGTCAATAATGAATTAATGAATCGCTTGGGCTTACTGATGTACGACTAATTATAATCAAACCACGACGCATCGTTTTGAATTCTTGTTTTAAAAGGCCGGGAAACAAGACAGAGTAGTATGCGGAAAACGTATTGGTGAACGAAAGGCGGAAGAATAACTATAGAGTTATAGAGCAATTCACAACGTTCATGGTAAACCGAAACTTCTAGCATTCATCTTTGTGATTACGAGAATACATCTGTTACGATCGACTTGTAGCATCCAACCCATGCTGGTGATTGACAGTGCCAATGCTAATGTGATTTATGGTCTTCAAATAAAACTGTGCCTGAGGAATTTACTCAACGCCCAGGGTGGATAGTTTCCGAAA
This sequence comes from Echinostoma caproni, assembly GCA_900618425.1. Taxonomy (NCBI): domain Eukaryota; kingdom Metazoa; phylum Platyhelminthes; class Trematoda; order Plagiorchiida; family Echinostomatidae; genus Echinostoma; species Echinostoma caproni. The sequence goes on from UZAN01059280.1 coordinate 5,378, forward strand.
CCTGGTCTGAGGTGGACGTGAATTTTGAGACAATCAGATAATTCTTTTTAGTTATTTAATTTGATACACAAATATCATGAGTCTTTGGTTGATATCGTTTCCCAAGCTCTGTCATGAAGCCCATAGCACCTCTGAACTTTTATAAATACTCATCTCCATAAGATATGTCCATTTATACGTTCAACTACCCTTTGGATCGATCCAAACTCACATACATCGATCGATCTCCCCAACTCAATTAAATTTAAATTTGCGACAGATGCTAATGGCCGTTAGGATACAAACCACCACATGATAACTAAGACAGCTGCCTTTTCCCTATTAGTTTGATGCTTCACTCGATTTCAAAGCAATCATCAACCCATTTACTCCATCAAATGCACAAGTAAATGCTAGGAAAATGTCATTTCGGTGTCTCATAGCTTTCACTTATTCTCTTCACATTATGACCTAGATTTTATACCACAGAAGAAGAGTAACCATGTTTAAACTGTAAACACAGGACCGATTGTCTGGCGGCTCTGTAAAGGAAAGGTCAAACGAACTTCATTCATGTGCCGTGATGACACTCTCTATCTGTGTGTCGACTCTGAGGTTTAGTGTGACTTCTCAATGAACAGCGAAAGTGTGTAGGTTGGTAAACTTGCGAGTTTTGAGTAGATTGATGTATACATAGATCATCATACCGTATTATATATACTATGAAGACGCAGTAAACACATCGTAGAGGTTTGCACCGGTTTTACGAAAACTGTCACACACCACCAATCGTATAGTTGCCCGAGATGAGTGTACAAGAATAATTAAACTTCTTCAAAGTTTTTTGTTCAGTGAACCACTAAATATGGCCGGTTGCGCCGCTTAGTCTGTTATGGGATTCCTCTTTGATTTGATTGCGGAACTTATTCGTCAACGCACCGAGACATTTAGACTTATTTCTTCACTATCAGAGCCCGATTGACACAATCTGACACAGATTTGTCAGAACATTCGTGGTTCCCGTGGTTCCAACATATCCCTAGTATTCATGAAGAAGCTTGAGGCACATAGAGAACAGCACGACCTCCTGAATAGTGTATAGCCTCATAGGAAAATCTTTAAGCAAATTACCGATGATCTATCCTAAATGCTATCGAATTCAACGTTGCGAAGCGTAGGATTTCATCGTTGCGCAACACGGTAGTCGTTTCCCATACGTAATTGGAAATCAACCGTAACCGCGACTTGCTAAAATCGATGGGGATTTGGGAATTGTTGTTTATGTAGGACTTGAGTATTTCACATATACTATTAGAGCACCACAATTGGCTTTAGAGTAAGTGGGATTATTCAAACGTGTTTTTGCACCATTTGAGGCAGATCTATTGCCCCGTTTTCTATCAGCCTTCATTTAGCTGCAGACAGAGTATCAGGATCCATCTATGTCATCATCGTTACAATAATATCAGCAATTAAGGTAGTCAAATTATAAACTGATAAACTGAAACTCTCATAATAAGTAGTATGTGAATGACTGAACGAAATTTCCCTATAAGCACACGACCGATTTCGCGGTTCTTGCCGCTCGTCTGGCATACGTATTCCGTAATCTTTTATCAGTATATGAATGAACTGACAAAACTTTACCAGATACGTATGCCAGACGAGCGGCACGAACCGCGAAATTGGTCGTGTGCTTCTAGGGAAATTTTGTTCAGTCATTCACATACTACTTATTATCAAATATTCTGTAAAGGCGATCAAGTGACGTTTGTTGCGGTTAGTAGCATCTAACCCACTTACTAAAACATTGAATCATAGCACTGATTCTTTAATCGACTGGCTGTGAAACAGCTGTTTATCCAAAAATCACCCGGTGTTGCGAAAAAGGTTATTGTGACGAAAACTGAAACTCTACTGGCCTCAATACTTCCGAATCAAGGTGAGTATGACCCTTGCATATCACATTTTGCATTACAGTCTAGCAACGCTGACACTAACCAGAAATGAGCATTCCATTTCGCCTGTTCGCCGAGCCTAGCAGTTTGTTTGCAAACGTTTCGTCACCTCGGTTGGTGATGAAACGTTTCCAAGTAAATTGCTAAGCTAGGCGAACAGGCGAAATGGAATTTAGTTCACCCGAGCTACGAGAACCGATTTTCAAAATTTTTTCAACAGAAATGAACACCTATTTAAGCCTCAGAGTACATACTGCCTGGAACTCGCTTCCTTCTCAATTTGGTTGTGCTGTAACGATCTATGACCCAATGCAACACCTTACTGTCAAACAACCTGGACATTCACCGAAGATTATTTCATTTATGCTATAATCCAAACCCAAGATGTACAGATGCTACAGCGTTTAATAAGCTTCAGCTTTGTAGCTTAAACACGATGAAAATTTGATCTTGGATGTAAATACTAAAATTATTCACGAGGGTTTATCATTTGCAAGGGCTTTCACTTAACAACAAGACCTCACAATGAGGCCGTTTTTCGTATGTGGGAAGCTCTTTCACGAGAATCGGACAGGTACAACCATATACAGACGAGGAGCAAGAACAGAGACACTCGAACGACCCCTAGTTCACAAGCAACGTTCATTGGGAATTAGAGCAGTTCAACAGAATCTAATTATCGGTTATATTTTGTGTTTTTGTTGATGAATGGTATAGGAGAATAACGTTTAAGAACTCATCAACTCGCGACTGAACACGATTCAGGTTGTAACAGGAAGGTGATTCACCATCTTGTTCACAATAAAAAATTGTGTGTTTACCAATCACATGGTGTTTGTGGTGAAGCATTTGATGATTTGACAGGGAGTAAACTTTCAGCGAAAGCAAGAGATAATACTCTACTCTGGAGATGGTCCTGGACGAATTCAAGAGGTCTAAACTTCCCCAGTTTGACGTCCAAAGATTCGTAGAATAGAAAACAGCTATCTATTGACTGTATTGACAGTATGTGCTAAGCCTGTGCCATCTAAAAGTGCGGCCGGATGAACAGCATTCCTAAGTTTGGTGTTTTCATCTGTCAAAACTGATGGACAACTTTGCACACATAAAGAAGGTGTACGAACCTGGAGAATTCCGAATACCATGAATTCCATGAGAACGTCCGGCCGTCCAAATGCTAATTCGGTGCAAAGTCATTCAGTGAGGATTAGTTAACTAAACAGAAAAAAAATCGCTTTGACACAGACATCCAGTTTGTGTAGATTATAAATAAAGATATTTATATTGGTTAGACCGTAGCGAATTCCACAACTGAAGCCTAATAGTACATTCATCGAAAATGTCCCCCCACCACTAAATCGTATTTGGTTCCCTGTAGGAGACCTGATTCAAGGAACCTGCACACCAATGAATTTTACCAAGCGAGTTTCTAATGAATCGCGATATTAAGGTGTTCCCGTGGACATCTGGAACAATCGATCGAATCTAATCAAATGTTTGTTGGACGGAAGGAATGTTAATCAGAGGTGGCATTTCAAATCTTCCTGAAGGCGTTGAAGACCGCCTGGAGGAAGAAATGTTAGCAGTTTCTACAGCCTATAGTTTTTATGACTCAAAGAGTGAATTTTGTCAGACCAGAAAAGCTGTAAAAACCCGAAAATATCTTATCCATTTGGGTTCCACCTCAATTCAAATGGTGAACTAACAATCTATAGCGCTGCCTGATTTGCGTATCATTGTAGGAACAGCCCACGTAAAATGTACATTTCTAAGGTTACTACTTACGAGTAGTCACGCTTTGTTTCGCTAAATAAAAGATAAAGTACTTTCCCAGATCGCGTTACACCCATTCAATTCCGCATCGCGTTCGAGGAACGTGTTTCCTATTCGGACCAAAAGGATTGTAAGAGAAAAAGTGTTAGCGAATCGTCAAATATCACCATGATAACCATCCATTTTCCTCTCCGTGACTAGTTGTTTTCCCTTTCTGTAAACTGTTGACCTTGTTAGATATATTCAGTAAAATTAGGTAAAAAGAATGCGAAAGAATTCAAAATATAATATCATCGTCTCGCGTGGAATCGTAAATTTATTCAGTATTATTCTGGCACATATATTATTATGAATCGATATACCTTGTCCCAATTGAGACCACTGTCCTATTGCTTCAACTATCAACCGAATAGTCAAACAGACATAGGGGCAGATAGACAGCATGTCCAAGAACTGGGTTTTGTCTAGTCCAGATGGTGGTGGCACTTAATCTCACCGTCTGCTCGCAAACTATGTTCAAGCGACCAGATTGGACGAGGATCAATCACAGACGTGTTGTTCTGTTTTGTCAGTCAACCCCCGGTCTGTCCCGCGCTCAGTGTATGGAAGCATTGAATCGGAAAGAAATCATGTCTCGTAGGGACCATTCGAATATGTTCCGAAAGCTTCGTTTGTCACGAGCGAATTGTGTTTGAATTCGTTCATACGGAATATCCAGAACGGATAAACAAATCGGAGTTGACAGTTAGTCTTCCAGAAGCGCTTTAATCATATTGGATTATGGATACCAATTCGATCATTACTTGTAATACTTCCCTAACAGAAAATTGTCAGATTTTCTGGGAGGTATAGAAAATCATTGAATTTCTTTAGCTTCTATTGTAAATTAATCGTATTCTCATGTTCAGGGTTAAACGTCCCACAAAAGAAAACCTAAGGATAAATTTCATATATCGACACGCAAGTTTTTAATTTCTAGTATGAAACTCATGAGCGTTAGGTGAGTAGAATAGTGTAAAGCGGGATGGATTAATTTTATTCATTATAGTCTTCAAATCTTCTGATCCATACATTGTGTATCAAACAACCCATAACTCGAGCAACGGAATCACTCCATTCTTTGTTCCCGTCTTCTAGCGGCCCCGATCGATTTTCATTTTGTGTTTTATCTCAACCGACAGTGAATTAGAGAACAGAAAAAAACTTAGTAATCCGCAACTTCTAAACACTTGACTACTGTTATTTCCTCTCGCCTTTCCCCAGCTAGTTCCTCGATTTTTCCTGTCGCATGTACTTCATCGCGTTTTCTAGCCTCACTCAACGCGTCTTTATCGGTGCATTGACGCACATAGACAGAAAAATTGCTCAAAAAAGAGAAACAGCAAGGTTTGGAGAAATAATTCATATTGCGTTATTACATGTAGCCCTAAGAAGAATTTCACGGACCATAGTGCAGTCTCATCCATGTTCCATCGATGTGTGCATAATGAGAGGAGTAGGTTAGGTGGTTGTTACCACGGCCAAGAATTCATTTCTGCCCGAATGGCGATAATTCTACTTTCAGTGGTACAGAATGAGGGATGCTATTTCATGTAAAATTACGGTAAAAATAGCCACTAAAACCAGTCAGGTTAGTCTGGTATGCGTAACAAACTGGCCTTGCATGGTCAATCTCAGTCTATTTAAAAAGAGCAACAATCTTCACTTAAATTAATTTATTCAATAATACACCAGAGATCTGCCGCTGTTTTATAATAAGGGTTCATTCATGCAAGCGTGTTGAGACACTTGTAATTTACACCACTGGGTAGATCGTAACATAATCAGAGCTTTTTTATACAGATTGCATCATGGAGAAGCTGTTTCACAAAATACTTATGCAAAGGCTGAGCATGTGACTGAAATAAACACGAGTTTTACCAGAGCTCGTACAAAGATGGAGTTTCAAACAGAAACATTTTTTTAGATCGTTAAACATTCCCGAACATTTTCTTACCCCGTTACCGCGATAAGTCAATAAAACACCCTCGGTCGGGGTGATTGACTGATCAGTTAAGTTAAGTTCAACCATGCCAGAAAATGAACTTGATGAGTTTCTTAGCACTAGAAGAACCAAACGGTCACGTCGATCATACTATTTTTGGAGTCCGGTACAGCGTTTTCATGCGGATTCCCAAGACATCATTTTTATGACTGGGGAAGGTGTAAACGATGTGCCCGGGTCGACAATCCATTTCACACATCTCGTACAGCTTCAGTGTTTCCGCATAATGTGCGATACCTATTTGAGTAAAAATCTGAAATGTAACACAAACCTTTGCATTCACAAACTCTGAAATCAATAAAAAAA
>UZAN01059287.1:0-11431 GCA_900618425.1 Echinostoma caproni
AGCAAAAGCTATTCCAGATCCGAGCAAAAAAACGCACCTCCGGGTACCAACTCCATCAGAATGACAAACACTCCGTCACGTACATCGGAACCGAGATAGCGTACAATGTTCCGATGATTCAGTCGGGAATGCAATCGAATCTCCTCGCCGAAGGATTGGAACTCACTGCATGGAGAAAAGTGAACGAATGAAGCGAATGGACGGTTGCGAATTCGAACAGGTGAAATTAAACGGATGCAGGAACGATATACCAGAAAACAGAAGCTGGTAGATTCTTGATCGTCGTGCAGTTGGATTACGGAATAGGCTGACCGGTGCATATTGGACAAATTTTGAGGTCACTGTGGGCTTGAACAGTATGTTTGAAGGGAAAATACTTCCGTTTGGCGGAACTAATGTTGATTCAGTTCTGTAGCGGTCACATGAGTTATCCGTATCTTTTTATCCATCAGATGAACAATGATTTTCGATCCGATGAAACAAACGTAACTAACTGGTGGAAGCGATTCCACTAGAAAAAACAAATTGGCATTTTGGTTCAGTCCTGGTATGAACTGGTTGGCACAGTGGTAACACACACCTTCCATGCGATGGGTCCGGAGTTCAAATTCCGGACAGAACGGTGGACGTGCACTACTGATGAGCTGTAATAGAAGCGAAACTCCAGTCTAGTGATTCCAAACGCATGGTTGACAGCAAGAGCTGAGGGTTGTACGTGAAGGTGATATCTGAATGATGGTCAGCTTAAATCGAAATTCAAACGGACTGTGGGCTTGGCAAATCCACGACAATAAAAACCCATGAGATTATAATGCGAATGCAATTTGGTAGGCAGTATTGGTTACAGTTTGATCGACCTTCAACCACCGTGCACTTCAAAGTAGTGTTTTGNATTCGCTGACTCAGACAAACAGACAGAGAAAAGTAAACAGATTTACCGGCTGGATGTGCAACCATCCGTAATTACTAATTAGGCAGGCCCAGAGGTCCCCGATCAAGAAGTCCGATGGGATCTGATTGACTAAGTCCCGTTGTGAATATTTTGTGTGAGATCATCTGATCAAGCTTGGTATTTCACCGCGCATTACCTGCCACGGAAAACATTGTACGCAGAGACAGCCTACTGAATAACGCGCGTAACACAGCTCCCATCACCTGGATCTATAAAGATCAATGAGTCAAAGCATGAACACCATTTTCGAACCGACTAAGTTCTCACTTACAGCAGATAATTTTCGAGATTTTCTCAAAAAGAAATTAGCNATTAGCAACGATCAAACATTGAGATAACAGTGTTCACATTCACGACAATCCTGACTCCTTCGACCACTAAGGAGATAAGGGTTAAATGTAACTCAAGGGAAAAGTTAAAGCGAGGAAATGATGAAATTTTCAAGCGGTTCAGTGTGTGTTCGCACGAAAACAGATGGTTGAAGGATGATCGGGAGAAATGACACACCGCTTACCATGAACTAATATTGTTCAACGCTTTGATCGCAATTTTGACTTCTCTCGACAACTCACGACCGGAATACACAGTACCGAAAGTGCCCTTTCCGAGAACAATACGTTGACCATTGTCGTCCACCTCATACTCGAACTGGGAGAAAAGAGAGGAGGGGGGAGCAGAGGAGGAAGAACAAAAGGCAACCAATCTCCGTCACGAAAACAGTAATGCGACCGAGTAATGAGGAGCGGGGTAGGTGCAGGGATTTACGTACAACTAGAAGCGCATGATGCATGATTCAAATGAACTGAGCAGATGGGCGGGAGCGAATCAGATGCGATGGCTTACGCGAACAGGTTCTTGGGGATCGTCATCCAGAAGGAAACCGGCCGGTTCGTCCGCGGAGAACAGGGATTCTCGCACAACCATGTAAAATCTAAATTTGACACGGGAAAAGTAGACGTAGGGGAATATTAATGAAGAATAACTGATGCACAATCAGCCATTCCAACCCACTACACAAATGAGTACCAACACAGAATCATTTGGTTGTCGTTCGTTGACAGCACCAGATGCGCTCTGACTATTTGGACAAATGCGCACGGAGTACAGATTGGCAATGACCACGAGGTGGGAAAACACTTAAACGACACAGCACCATCTAGACGAATGTCACACATACATACAGAAAATGGGCTCAAAATAAGGCCAGACGAGCATGACTGAATTTACTCAACACAAATTTCTAGTAACCTTCAACAAAGACAGTGAGTGATGTGGTTGCATTAGCCCTTTCTATCTAGTCACTGGTTAAGTCAGCAACTAAAACACCGTGAAAAAAATCGCAAGGGCAATCGGGAAGAGGGAGACGGTGGTGAAAGCAACATTCGTGCCGGATCGACGAAGTGTTTGGAGTTCGAAGCATATAGACAAACTGCACAAGTGTCCGTATGAAACGCGACTGAATAAAAACTAGCATAACCGCATGAGGCTAACAGGTAAAAAACAAGTGAATTCTTTAGAAAAACAACTACACCTTTGACCGTCAAGCTTCGGTCAAAACACTCAATTCGTTAACAGGGACCCACAATCTTTTCGACCACCAATCGCTTAGCTACAATCCAAAATTCGTTAACCGGGATGCACACACTTTTACAACATTGCGGTAGGACTTTCAGATAGAAAGTACCGAAATACTCTGAGGTTAAAGAATGTTGGAAATTGGTGTACTTTTTTACAAAATTTTACTTCGAAAAGCTCGCGGTGCAAACGAGGCTAGGCAATGGTAGCCACGAAACTGACCATTGTTAGGGTGTCAGATGCTGCAGAAGGATGAAATTATGCGCTCCAAATCGCCGAAATATTTGCACGCACAATTTACTTGCAGCAGTTTCAATCAACTAGTTCTCCATGCATCAAAAAAAAATCGGACGAACTCAAGTATTTTTTAAAAATTATCTGTTTGAATTAACTAGCCGGTTAAAACTGTGGATATTTGGTGCAGAAAAGTGAATATGGTGACTGAATAATTGTTATTGTGCACCCAAAGCCCTTCGATCAACCGGCGGTGGAACATTGTCAAAGCTAAATGCTACTGAAATACCTTGTTACTCAGTACATTGGTAGTTACAGTATTTGCCCCGAATATGACAGGCGACTACGCAGTGTACTATCGTCGCACCAATTCGTTTGTCAACCAAACTTTGCAGAATCAGCAATTGTTAAAATTAAAATTTTCATCATCCGTTGACCTCTCTAATATTTCGATACTTTGACCTGAGTCGCATACAGTACAACAAGGCAAAAATTTTCAAGTACAGGCCCAAGAATTGCGGGGCTCAGAGTAGAGGATTGTCAGTTGCGGCTAAAGTACCAAGGGCTTAAGTTAAAAGCCCGAGGATAATGATGTAGTAGTCTTGTGCGGAACAATGACAACAACAAAGATAATAACCACCAACACCACCACCACCACCACCACAACAACAACAACAACAACGACAACAGAAGAGTGTGATCTATGAGGCCATTTATCACGATTAATCACCGAGGTAAAAACCACTCTGCAAACTGTTTCACTTTTTGGAACGAATATACCGTATGGTAACAATACAGACAGTAATATGTGAAACTTCCGCTCCTAGATTAAAATACCACGCGTGATTCTGTGTTTTCCAGCTCAAAGGTTCACGGTTTAAATCGCACCCACCTTGAAGAACAAAGGAATCCAAACAATGGTGGTGCACTGCACTGCACTGCATGGGATAGAAGCGATTATGCAGAAACAAAGAGTCGGACAGGCGGATCGGGGAACTCACTGTTGTTTGGTTGCCTCACATGAGAATGACAGACAATAGTCATGCGAGTAGTGAACTGTGTACAAAAACACTGCACGGTTGTTCTTCTGTGTTAGGCTGGGTGAGCAATATCACGGACATTTCGGGCGACAGAAGAATGGGGAGAGAAACAGAGAAAGTATTGGGATTATGGGCAGCGGAAAAATGCGAAAACGGAACAAGTTAAGTTTTAGAATTGAAATCCACATCAAAAATGTACGCAGAAGGAACCAAGAGAACAAAATATACAGATATACACTATTTAAAAGTGTGAGTAGTACCTCCCAACACTAGTAGTCTAATGCCAATACTGCTCTATGGGTGCTTTCTCGTTTGCGGAACCTACCATAAACAAACTTATCGCGTTTTTCTATACATAATCGAGTCTCTTACATACACAGCATTGAGAAGGAATAATTGACCCACATCAAAGACAATGAGAGACTAGGTAGCAAGATATCAGAGATGATCACCATTTTGTGATTAAATCAACAACCGACCTAGAGATCGTGGTGGTGATGAAAAAGTTAAAGTCACCAAGTTATTACCCTGAAATACGCGTTTGAATCACACCACCCCGTCTAAATTTCTGTGGTAACCCTATCATATGTCGATTACCTCGTGATGGATATTGTTTTTGAGATGTTGGTGTTACGGACACTATTCATTCGAGTTTCAGTGGTGGGAGTTTCCCTCATTCGTTTCCGGCGTACAACATTTGCTCCATCAGCCGAACACAGAGCTAATCACTCCCCATGAGGTATCTATTCCCAGAAGTGGTGTCAAGGCTACTTCTCAGGCATGCTTCTTCCAAAAAATCAGTAAAACTTTCAAACATCTGCTCCATTCAGCTCGGATGCATTTTCTAAAACGTCAGTAACAAAACCACCATGGATCTTCTCGCAGTTCCAGTTTAACTACCATTAACCATGCTTTTCCGTGCGCCGGTTTCGACCGCTATCTTTTGGTTAGCATAATATATCGTCAGACTATGGTGACTCAAGTGTGCGACTCTCGCTCTCATTCTTGGTTTATCAAAAAAACATGAATGAATAAAACAGAAAAATGAAATGCGCTGGTTATAAAACTTTAGAGAGGTATGGGAGCACCAACTTTGAAACACGCTGGAAACAATCTGTATTCGAAAGCTGTCAAAAACCGCAGCAACCCCAAATTCGACTACAAATAGAACACGCACCTGATACCCTTGATATCCTCAGTGGTAAAGCTGACATCATGCAAAGAACCCTCTTCATTGCCGAAAACTGTTTTGTCCAAAATATTTAAACAATCTTCCTCAGGGGAACCAAGAGCTTTTGGTAAACTGAGTGCGGACTCCTCCCGCAGATAGAGCCATATCCGTAGAAACTTCGGCTCCGCGGTCACATTGATCTGAACGTAGGCTGGCTCGAATCGGTCACTGTGAGTTTCTGAGACCAAGACTGGATATGTATCTCGTAGGGTGCCCTCAAATCGACCCTGTAGATCGTCTGTGACATCCCCATTTGTCAAGAACGGATCTGAAAGAGAATGAACGATAACAGTCACGTAGAGAGAGAGATGACTGCGCCATATGTAAGATGAATTAGGCCCAGGATGATGAAGCAGAATTCCATGGACATGAAATTAGCTTGGAGTTGCAAACAAGTACAATCCAAACAGATCTATAGTGCTGCGTAAGCGGTGCGGGTACGGAGGGGGAGGGGGGCAGCAATTATCAAAGTACAATGAACTGTAATATCAAGACCGCATTGAAACACACTGAATTTACCTCACGCTGTGCATACCACCAAATAAACTCTCACGATATGATACCGACGGACCGTGAGAACGAGAGAAAGCATCAAAGTAAACAAATGACGAATGGAACTGGTTCCTCCACTCCCACCCCATACATGCACACGTTATAGCCGACGAGGTAATTTGCAACACACAATGCAGAGTCGGTCCAGAAATCAAGGCATAATCACCTTAATCAACTTGATATTTGAGTATCTGATTGAGGTTTTTCAAACGACCTCAATCTATTAGAAAGATGGTGCATCCAGTGCGTGTGTATACGCGTTATGGCAGTAACCAAAACCGGCACAGTTAATCGCTGAATGAAGTGAAACTGTTCTGATAAACGTGAAGAACCGAGGTTATAAACAAAATATATACCATCCGTGTTGGCTTAAAAATATCCCGCGGTTTGTCGCACAACCCGGAACAGCTTTTCTGCCAATTCTTCTGCAATCGCCCATTGGATCTAGTATCACAAGTGGTCAAACAAAATGAAGCTTTTCTTCCCAGCTCTATGAATGCGTTGAACGTCCCTGTTCGGTTTATCGCAGGACTGATACAAATGACAGGGTTATTACTTGTTTCTGGTGACCTTATCATCATCATTTTTAAAAGCTACTATCTATTTAAACATCTTGAATGTTTCACTGCTATTAACCTCAAATACCTCCAATGTGTCGAAGAAACCACTTCACAAGAACAGAAAGCTGACTAGTTGCATCTCGTTTCAGCAAGAACTAAGGGTGTCATTGAAAGGTTTTCATATTTATTCTTCCTTGTGTTTTGTCCACTGTCCATTAACTGTTACCCTGTTATCTACCGGAAGATTTTTATTTCACAATTTCATTTTGATTGAACTCACTTGATAAGGATAGTTATTTATGTAAATGTTTTGTGTACAGTGCTGATCAATCTGGTGGGCGAAAAACACTGTAGCTTTTAATCATTTATGTGACGCAACTCGGTTTGAAAACACATAGCACAACAAAGTTTTGTCCCACACTCGCCACATTCGACTCCGTCATTTACAGAGCAAATTCAAACCTTTATACGCTCGAATCGCAACATGGATCCCACATAAAGCCCGTTTTCCAGAGTGAGAAGGAACGCGTTCTCGCTGCAGAATGCATACTTTCACGGATTGCACCTCTACTAACATCTCCTAGAGATATCCGGCTCACTTTCTCATGTTGAGAGTGCTCGCACCAAAGTAGAAAGGCTGAAACCCCAGGTGAGGCCACGAGTAGTTGTCAGTTAGCGGAGCTCGTGTGGTGATTGCACATAGACTATGAACTCGTTTGTTTCTTGAATACGAAATCCTTGTACATTCCCGCTTTCCGTTAATTACAATTCGATTTCGTTGTTCACCTTTGTGTTCTGAATTATTGAGCTTTGGTGTTGAGTTGGACTATTGTTGAGTGGATTTCGATACCTATACGAATTATTGCTCCGAGTACGAATCCCAACAACCGGCATTGCGGTCGTTTTGAACAAACGAATTCCTGTAATTTGGAGAACCCAAACATGCCAGCGCAGGTGAAGTTGAAGATTACCTCGAAAGATTCGAGATGGGGAACGACAAACCAATAATTTCTTAACGGTCATCGGAAAGGATGCATATTTACTGTTGAACGATTTGGCCTTCCCGGACANTCCCGGACACTCCTTGAGATTATTGTTGTTGAAATACCGACAACCAGCCAATTTCGAAGCCGCTGAACGAGCCAAAATTGATTCTGTCACACGCAGTGCGTAAATCACCATCCGTTCCTATCCAGCACCAACTTCCGACACAACTCTTAACGTTAGTTTTGATGCAGTTCACTTTCCAACTCACTGTTTGCAGAAAATTCCACCAAACTCGATTGGCAGATCATCGCTTATCTGACCCAACCGTTCGTGCCCATGTTGAATCAGAACTAGAGCAAAAGCTAAACGCACTAGGGATATAGTAGTGTAAATGAACAATGGGATCAGATTCGCCGAGCAATGCACTGCGCAGAGAACAGTGCTTGTGGAAGCCCGCCCGAAGTGTTGGATATCTGATCAATCNNNAACGGTGGCTAGTGAAACGGAAGTAGCAGCTGCATCAAGGAAAAGTCCTTGTTCCAATTGATACGCAGTATAGGAGTTCGGTGAACCACAGTTAGTGAAACAATCTGCGACAAAACTGGGCAAGCTATTCACAATAGAGAACAAGGGCTTGACTGGTGGGCGGAGTACTTCAACGAACAGTTCAGCTGGCCAGGCGCTAACCAGTCTATCTCCTTCAGTGTAGCTGAGGCTCCGTGAGCAGTGTCATTTGAACCTCCTACTGCAGCAGAAGTTTGTTCTTGCATCCAAGCCCTGAAGAGAGGATAAGCAGCAGGGCCAGACGGGCTTCCTCACACTCCTTTCAAGATGCGTGGGGGGGGGGGGGGGGGAGGCGATGGCCTTGTAGGTTTTATTTCTGATGTAATGCGTAACATCTGGTTACACGAGCGCATTGCATCATCCTGGAGCGAATCACTGATCGTTCCAATTTTTAAGAAAGGATCTCGCAATGACTGCGCAAAACACCGTGGAATATGTTCCATCCCAATCGTCACCAAGTTACTAGCCTCCATTAAATTTCGATGTCTGACACCGTTTAGGGAGACAAACATCCGCGAACAACAAGCAGGATTTCGACCAGGCCGCGGTTGTTTCGACCAAATCTTCACTCTACGTCAAGTCCTCGAGCTACGCCATACGCACCGTCGAAAAACGGTTGTCGTGTTCCTTGACCTAGAAGGAGCCCTCGGCTCAGTTCATCGTGAATCCCTTTTGCGTTCACTCCTTTGCAAAGAAATGCCGCACAGGTATGTGAATATACCGAGTTCACTCTACTCTTATTTTTGTGGTAGCGTAAGGGTATACGGTGATATGAGTAGGTTGTTCTTAACTAACAGTAGTGTTCGTCAAGGGTGTCCTCTTTCGCCATTCTGATTCATGTTCGTCACAGACGTAATACTGGGAACAGACTAAGTGGTCTCCAAAATGTAGGTATTGAATGGGCAGCGGGAGAAAAGCTGTGCGATTTGAAGTACGTTGACGACATCGTTTGCCTCTTCTAATGTATGGAGGATGCGCAAAGAGCACTTGATAGACTAACAAGTTCTGTCGTTCTGTTCGGCATGTGCTTTGCACCTTCAAAGTGCAAATTGATGTTACAAGACTGGGTGTCGCCATGTTCTGTTCTGAAACTGGACGGCCAGGAATTAGCTGAAGTCGACTACTTCTCGTACTTAGATAGCTGCGTGACCAACGACGATAGCGCATCAAAGGAGATAACCGCCCGCATTTCCAAGGCTCGATCAGCGTACACAGGACTAAAGCATCACTGGTGGCGACATGACGTGTCACTGAAGTTGAGGAGTCGCGTACACTGCGCCACCGTACGATCAGTTCTACTTCATGGTTGTGAGACCTTGAATGTGCGGGTAGAAGACACCCGTCGTTTAACAGTGTTCGACAATCGATGCTTACGTAGTCTGGCCCAGGTTGGATGAAGTGAGCAGGTTAGCAAGTTAGAAGTAAGTCGTCGGGTATTTGGGAATACCTCAAACAAGAACTCATTATCTCATCGAATTCAGCTCAGTAGGTTCGGTTGGTTAGGACACGTTTTGTGTATGTTCGACGGTCGCCTACTGCAGCGCGCCTTGTTTGCAGTGGCTGTTACAGGCTAAAGAAAGCCACACGGAAGCCAGCAGATGACGTGGAGACGATGCATAAAGAAATGCACAAAGCGATTAGGTAGATTAGGTGTCTCTCGTCTTCCGGGTTCGGGTCCAAAAGACTCAGTAACTGCATTGTTGGAGACACTGAAGGTCATCGCTGCGAACCGACAGCAATGGCAATCATGCTGTCACTTCTTATCAGACCAGAATGCTTGAAATTGTATGTATGCACAGCTGGACTGTGTGCTCTTTGTGTTGACCATACCGGTTCTCTTTCTTTTCCCGTCCCTTAAATTAAGTCCAATCTCTATCCTACTTACAAATTCTCACTTTCTTTGTATGCAATATGAGTTTGGCAGCGATCAGTGTAATTCGATTCACTGTATTACACGGTGCAATGATGAGGATAATTTGAATGCGAATAAGAGAACAACACAGATCACCGAACGACTTCCAGTGTTTTCTTGCAGTTCTAAATCTCGCGTCACTCATACTCTGGTTATTCCTCATGTCGTCGTCTGTTTAACGGCATATCGTCTTGAATCGTCTAGAGAGAGAGAGCCCGGGGGACATCTGGCAATGCATTCGTGTCGACTCCATCGCGTTCGGTAACCCCGGAACACGTCCTCGTGACACACACGCACCTAGTGATTGTTCCAACTACTTTCTCACTGCTCGCTCGACATTACGTAACCGAAAATGAATATTATTACCCGCCATTTGTGTTTTCTCTGTCAGACCAAAATACCACCGGGATCGAACATGCGCAGTCGGTAGTCGAAAGAAGTGACACCGATGATGAAAAGGAGGTAAATTCGTTAGGTGCACCAATATGCCTAAGTAACTCTAGTATCTACAAGGAATTTCATGGCATTTAAAGATCTTCTCAGAAGGATGAAATCTTTCTCAAGGGGAACAGGAGAAATAACTGTCGAATTGCACAACCAGTGTGGAAGGGTGATGCAGACGTTCATAAAAAAACTGCAGATTATCTTATCTAGTACGGAGAGCATTTTCAGTCTCAGGAAGAAGAAAATTGACAGTCTTCTAACCGTACAGAATTTCTCGTGGTTTGGTTTGGACCACGACAGATTATGAGTTAACAACACTGTCAAATATTTCACAAGGGAGTGACTCAGTATTAAGTGATTGGTAACTAAGAGAGAGAGAGAGAGAGGGGAGGGGAAAACAGATTGTTCCATTCTGGTACAGCTCAGTGGATTGCAATGACGAAATCTCACCCTGACATTTGGTGATATTCAGTTGGGGAAACCGAGATGCAGGGTCACCTAACCGCCGCCTCTAGGTATGGTTTAGACTTCAGCTGATTCTTCGGGGCATGAAAGTTTACCCCCTGGTACAACACCAAAGGCGTATTCTTATCCAAAGCTTAAGAATTTCACAGGCATAGAATGAAAAGAGAAACGAGCAATAAAATGGTACTTTGTGGCATACTTGAGTTGACAGGAACAGCTGTTGAAAAGTCACGACCTTACTAGGAGCAAAACGAGTCGGATCAGGGAAGAAATCATCAAGTATGTATGACTTGGCAAATTTCTGGATTGACAACTTTTTCCGAAAGCATATTCAGCAAAGTGGGTCTGTCGAGACAACGAGACAAATCCGATGCACCGCGTTACACTGTCCATCTATTGGGGCATTGTTGACTGGCCCCGTTTTATCATCGTAATGCGTTCGAGTTCAACCGAACTGCAACAGTGGTTTTGTCGGGTCTTGACAACTATCAGAATGATTGAATGGAATCAAGCAAACGGTGAAAACAGAAATCGCGTCTCACTATTGGTCTCCCACGGCAAATCAGATCAGTATGTTCCCACTCACTCACACACACACACACACACCCCTAAACAAAATGTATTTACTATCCGTGTATGTAGAAATTTATTTCGTAATTCAAACATTTTGATACTATTAGTGATAACTTTAATTAATAGTTTTGATATAGACAATCGATGGTTAGTGACAAAAACCGTAATAGGGAATGATATAGGTGGCTAGAAAGAAGGGGCAAACTGTGGGTCAAGAAATATCGATAGTCAAACACATGAATTGTGGTCATCATTTACAATTTTAAAGATAACACTGGCTGGAACATATCTGTGCAAATAACGCTGTAACTTGTTCTGTGGATGACGGAGTGGGGGTGGGGG
>UZAN01059288.1:5000-11430 GCA_900618425.1 Echinostoma caproni
AGCTCGACAGCGTCCTGCGAACAATGTGGTATGCAGATCTATCATGAATGAGATCTTCGAGTCTGTGGTGATGAGGCTCATACGGGAAATTACCCTCTGCCTCTAATTGAAGAACATTGAACATTGAACAACATTTTGAGTTTCTCTATTCGACAGTTATTTTTCACCTTCAAAATGGAAAGAACAAATACAACTCTGGCTCCAGTCTGTACCTTCAATGACTGGTTTTAGCCTGGAAATAATCGACCAATTCGAATATATTGCGAGCCGTACCATAACAGGTGACGTAGTGTGAAAGGAGATTAAACTGTGGATTTTCAATGCTCATCTGACCTTCTACAAAATGAAGCACTTATGGTGCAGACCTGATATCAGCCTCTCTCTCTGAAAGGTCGGGTTATACAAACCGTAATACCGTAGCGCTACAAAACCAAACATTTTCGTGTTGCGAATGTAAGCCGGCTGTCCGTATTTAACCTGCACTGCCTACGAAACATTGTTCCTGTTATCGTGGGACACGTCAGTAATGATCACGTGACGCAGCCGGTATTGGATACAAACAGTGTTACTTTGCCAAATACCAATTAACTTTACTGTCTACGATGGTATGGACAGGTGCTTAGAACACAAAAACCACAGTAACCACTCCGTGCATTGTTCGCCATCGGCGAACCAACAAAACGTGGTGGCACCCGAGAATACTGAAGTGTTAACAACGTTGAAATTGGAACGAGTCACGGAATGAGTGGTTGGATTGAAGTGTCCGAGACCGTAGTGATTCATGGAAATAATTCGATGATTGTACGACGGGATATGAGCCGGAATCAAGCTTAGCGACACAAATGTTCCCTCATCTGTTATTCCTAAATATCATACTTAAGCAAAACAAGAACCAATTACAGTGCCAAATGAATAACAAAGTGCTTACGATAGGAACGAAAAAACATTTTCCGTAATAATTTTATACGTTTTTTGTTCATTTGCACTCTCGCACATCAAACCATTATTATTGCGTCATGTCTTCCTTTCGCGGGCAGCGTGCGAAGTTCCAGTCAGTCTGAAAACGAAAGCCCGAAAACCACCCATCAAATCAATCAGTCAGCTGATCGAAAATGCTCCGTACATGGCTGTTACTATGTGGGCGACTGACGACCAGCAGTGCACAACATTGCATGCATGAACACACTAACTTATTCCTGTTGTGGTAGCCGGAATCGTGTCCTTGACCCAACTGAGATCTTCCGGTAGGTATGGACGAAGATACAGCCTGACAGCTCTGGTTGTGATGTTCTCTTTCTGTTACTTTTCTATTTTACTTCCTTTTAATGGGTATACAAAGATACAGTTTTCAGGAACGAAGAAGTGCCCAATCAAAGGGCTGCCATTCAACACACAATGGAGGGGAAAGTCAGACGATAGTGGTGGGATTCGAACACACATCCCCGAGGTGATAATGTGGTGACCTTACCATCGGGCCGTTGTGCGGTCATCACAATTAGAATTTAGTCACACTAGGAATGCTTGATTTAGAACGAAATTTGACAGAAATGTGACTTGACATTCCGCTCTATAGTACTTCAAAGGCTTTTCAAAAGTGCGCATGATCAAAGAGATCAGTCTAAAGAGTATGTAGTTCTAGCCGGTATCACAGTGAACGGGAGCTTAGATGTATCCCAATAGTCACAAATAGCCAAAACTTGATCATTCGTGCACCGAACATCAGAGTTCTGCATAGGTACATGTGCGACATGAGACTTCGGATACCGTGTCAATGATCGAAGTCGTCGGTCGTTGTGTGACACCAGAGCGCTGTTCATGCCCAGAACCATCTGGCTCTATTTACACTTCACTGAGGAACCAAAGCAATCTGGATCTAGCAATCAATCACTTCGATATACTGTCCTTTGAATAACATCAATTGAACACTAACAAACACAAATAAAATGATGCATGCATCGTGTAAATGAAGCGTGAACTAAAAAGCCAGGAAGCACTGAACAGCTGTTTTGACCTGGCTGGGTCTTATTAGCAGTGCCCAAATCCATCGACCCAACTGGGGATCGCGAACTCGAGAGTTCACAGATGAAACGAGCGAGGTTCGTTGCCTGCAACGAAGAACGGTTGTACTGTTTCGTGTAGATTCAAAATGAGTAACTGTTTGATTCGCTACCCGGTGGCCGAACGGGTGGTATTCTTCCGATCTGCCTGTGAGGTCCCGGATTCGGTCACCATCCAATAGGGTCGATGGATTCACACTACTGATGGGACCCGACCAAGTCGAAACGGTTGTCCAGTGTTTCTTAACTTTTCACCTCATGCCTCATTTACACTATGAATTAATCACCTAAACAAATTCAATCCTCCGTCCCTCTTGAAAACGCAAACTAACCACGTATTACAAGGTCAACTAGAGTAGAATTGTCACGGTTAAATGAAGTGCTAATTACTGGAAAACAGTTGGCGAATTGACTGGGGTCGTGATAGTCACAAGTCCAAAATCTAGCACCGATTTCGAAACATGCGAAAATACACATATAAATGCAACGTACTCCGCATACATTACGCTAATTTCTAATTTCAAACAAATTTAGTCGTATTTTTTGTCTGGAAATAAACACTGTTAGTCAATCTTTTTGAATACAAAGGTCAACCAGTGCACTTTGAATGACATACCGAATGACGTATCGAGAGTCAGAACTGTCTGATGAGTGAGCGGAGAAAATCACAGAGCTCGAGCATAGTCCAATTCGAACCGGTTTTCGCGGGGCTGCCCCACGCTTCGTTTGTGCACACTACATTTGATGGCGCAAACCACCCGGGTTTGTCGCTCCACTTCACCGCAGGTCGTTTGCACTCGCTCGTTTTCATTGAGGACATGCGCACTTGTGGACTGTGGCAATTTTTCACAGTGCAAATCTGCCTCTATGCTCGAACCTTTCAAACATGTACAATCGCACTCACTGAAACATTTGCAGATACCTGTTTATCAAGGTGTTTGTAAGTACATGCCACATCGAGAGTCCATCAACCTGGTTAGATAACTCGATTTCCCATCCGTCTGATTAAACGGTAGTTATCACTGATTGAGATGAACACATCTGGTGACGGCTTGAGCTGTCTTCACCGGGCATTATATTATCATTCTATTATCATCCTCGTTGAGATTGACCTTCTTTTGTCATTTTAATATTTTAGTTTAAAATGGGATCACTGGGTACCCTTGAAAATAAAGATGTTCCATCTATGCACGCACTATGCCGGATTGTATTTTTTGTTTTCAATTTCCTCCAGATTCGTTCTTGATATGCCCACTCGGAAAACGACTAGGGCGGATTCTTGTTATGCAATACGCAAAAGAATGAAACTGGCCTAGCCTGGAGAAGNGGGATATTATTCTACACAATTAGATAACTGAATCAAGTTTAAGGTATAGAGGAACTGGGTAAGTCGTATATTTCATAGCGTTCACATTTGATTGTGGCAAACTAATCACTGTATAATAATCTTTATAATAAGAGAAGCCTTCCGTGATTTTCCCGCGGTGAGATAATGCCCGGTGACCGAGGACGAAGCAGATATATGTTATTGGATATTTCAAAACCAGTATATATATTTATTTGTCACAATAACCTTGTTTGCAGCACCGGGTGACCATTGGATAGACAGCTCTTTCAGAGCCAGTCTATTTAAGAATCAATGCTATGATTCGATGTTTTGTATGTGGGTTAGATGCTACTAACCACAACAAACGTGACCTGGTGCACTTGGCAGAATATTTTATAATAACAAGGTTCTTGTGACGAAAATACACTTCTTGGGTACAAGTATATGAATGAACTAACAAAAGATTACCGGATACGCATGCCTGACGAGTGGCACGAACTGCGAAACCGGTCGTGTGCTTCCAGGGAAATTTTATCCAGTCATTCACATACTACTTATTATCAAATATATATATATATTTATATATTTCACGCTCGTCTGAGGCCAGACTATGTGGCAGACAATTCATGATACAATAATCTTTATCAAAAGAAAAACGTTCCACGATTTGCATGTGGGTCGAATACCGCCAGGTTACCCAGACTAATGCAAGTGAATTTTCTTGGGGAATCCTAAACCGGAACCTTCGGCTATCCAAAGCCTGACCCACAAGGCAGCCGGACAGTGTGTAAAACCGCAGTCCATTGGCTGCTGGTGTCCAGTTCATCCGATCCTACACCCTTTGGACGGGATGAAACGTCCAAGGTACCCAATCAAGTCGGTTACCACTGCCACAACCGGGAAAGTGTGCGTGGTTCGTACGCCTCCACTGGGTTGGTTTGGAATCAGGGTTTGTGGGCGTCTCCCCCATGGTGAACTGCTAGTGGTCCACCAACCAGGTTAAAGCCCCGAATGTCGGCTATTCTTCCTCGCACTTTGGAGAGAAAAACACCTCAAGGAAAAGTTGGTTAGTAGGGTTTCCTCAGCAGTGGCTATTTGAAACGTTCAGTCTTATGAGAACATTTATCCAAGTTCGAGGTTAGCCTGATCAGATACAAACGGAGATATCCCCCCTCGATCACACCGAAGCTTTCGGAACGATCGATACATTTAAACAAGGCTTCATTGTAGTGATTGTAAATCGTACTAAGCAGACGGGTGATAGTCCTCATACCTGCAGGCGATATGAACAGCAGTGATGAAGATATTTTGTACCCCAACAGAGCAGCATCTTTCGGTGAATGAAGTAAATGAAAGAAGTTTTGCTAACGATTCTTTGAGCAAGAGAATCAACAAAATTGGCGAGATCAACAAAAAATTACCACGAGCAGTAATTGTTTTATTAAACAAGACGGACGAAATAAAATTTATGGCATTGAGAATGGTTTTGTGGATAGAATTTATTGTTTGCCAAACCGAGTAGAACTATGAGAACCGGCAGGGGAATTGATCCACTAGATGTCCGATAGAAATTTCAACAGAACAAAATTTTAAACACTGGTTAGGTACTTTGTTCCATTCGACCACGAACATACAGCAAAAATGGAATAGAATGTAGTGATAAAGGTTCTCATTTTTCAGGCCTCATACTACCAGACTGTTGCTCAGCGATTCAGGTTCAGTTTCTACGATCACCTGTTTGATATTCACTCTTTCACGTGGTCCGACATCGGACATCGGTTACGAGAACAGGCACCTGGCTCACGAGCAGCATCCGGCTTGGTTATCCAATCCAGAAGTAACCTGCTCGCACGGTTTATCTAATTAAGTCACACAATGAACTTGATCACGATCTAAGGGGACTTGACACCTCGCTGTGCCCGTAGCAAGAGCATATGCAATTCCCGGTCACACACACACACACTCCGGTGAGCAGAAAAATAACAATTTCACGACCAAATCAAACTGTTTAAGTTTCTTAACCTAATCTGATGATCGACTGACCGTTTCCCGTGTTTGAATTGCGAATAGATCAATAGTCTTCAGGCAGGAGGGAGGGAGGGGGCGGGGCGGGGCGGGGCGTTTGAAACCACATTTAGGTACTGCCTAAGCCATTGATTGTACCATGTACAGAATAGCTGTCTACCATGGCAGGTTTTCCTTAAAACAAAACAGGTATTGTGGAGCCCGTGTCACTTCCGTGGCCTTCTGACCAACCTATCGCAGGTCACATCCTAATTTGCGTCTGATCCGGTTTGGATACCAAACAGGGAACAACAGAACTTTTCCACTTTCTACATTAGTTTCTTTTTGATGATATCATTGATAGACCCAATAAAGCATAAGATTGAACAGAAATGCTAACCAGCAGTACTTATGGAATGTTGTGTGTATAGCAGAACCGGAACGACACAAAACGTATCCCGTCAATGTGTTCGTTTTCCATGCACGTCCACATTCCTGATATCGCGTATTCTCTGTAGTGTGTCTGCAACTATGATCAAACCCCGATTATTGTAATTTGGAGAAAAGACTTTGAATTCCCACGGCTGACCTGAAGCTTTGTTGTTCGTCCCCGAAGACTCGATCCCGGTGTGATGTGGTCATCGGAGCCCGTCAAGCCAATCCGGGCACAGACGTATGCCCTGTCGGCCAGGCTAGATCAGCCTAGCCCACACTGATCTCAGCCGCCACCTAGTTCAGGCTGATAAGGTCAACCCGCGTTTGAATAACACCGAAAGACCGATTCACAAAGGATTCTCGAACTGGATCACTCAGGTCGCACGGAACCACACACACACTCGGTGTGTGTGGTTCTGTTGACCGTGTTGGCACGTGGTGGTGTGACTGACCTCTGGTGAATGATTGGATGAACTCTAGACCCCGGAGTCACATGACCACAACAATGAGCAGTCAAATTGTGTCCGGACAACTATCGGATGACCGTCGCCAAAGTTCAGATGGGCGCGCCTAACACGTGTGGGTGCTAGTCCGCTTCAGGGGTGGC
>UZAN01059294.1:0-11424 GCA_900618425.1 Echinostoma caproni
ATGAGATGTCATAACACGAGATTGTACCGCAGCCAGTAAAACGGCTAAAACGGCATTGCTAATCAATTAGTGCAATTTCATGCAGATTCTGGCGTTCCAGCTCAAAAGAACGTCGAAACCAACCATGTGGTATATCTCGACGAGTTGCGTCTTTTCAAGCATTTGGATATTCGAAACCTCAATTAGGTTCAAATAATGCAAAAGAACACAACAAGGAAGAAAATGGTGTGTCATGGCGAGCTTCATCATGCGGTGCAATTTCATCTTTTTTTCCAAGTTCCCGCCTAGAAGATCGAAATGGGCATAAAAATTGACTATGTGGTGTTAATGGATGCGTTGTGTCTTTTCGTGCATTTCAATTTTCAAAATAGCACTTTAGGTTCAAACAATGAAAAAGAACACAAAAATGGAGCATATCCCATTTCAGAAAAGGCTTCATAAGATGCTGCATTTTTATGCGGAATCTCGCGCTTCGACCAAACAAACCGAAAAACAACGTCAGAATACACCATGTGATGAAAGTCGACGTGCTGTGTCTTTTTGTGCATTTCTAAATTTCGAAACCGCACCTGAGGTTCAAAGAATGCAAAAGAAAACATGAAGAAAGAAACAGAGTTTCACGATGAGCTTCATCATGTGGTGCAATGTTGGGTGGAATCTCGCGTTCCGGCTTGAAATTTCCCAATGGAATGCCAAACTCAACTATGTGATGCATCTCGACGATTTATATGTTCTTTGTATGCATTTTGATTTTCAAAATCGCACTTTAGGTTCAAAACATGCAAACGAACAGAAAAAAGACGCTTTCGGTGTGTCACGACGAGCTTCAACTTCCAGTGCAGTTTGATGATTATTCTCAAGTTGCGGATCAGAAGATCAGACAGGGCATGCAAATCCACCATGTGATGAAGCTGAACGTTTTGTGTTAGTTCGTGCATTTTCAGTCTCAAAATCCCCATTCTGGTCAAAAATGCACAAGAACACAAAAGTAAATGAAATGTTGTTTCACGGTGAGCATTATCATGCGATGTAATTTCATGTCGAATCTCGCGTTCCAGCTTGAAAAGTCAAATAGGAATCTCGAAATCAACCAACTGCTGTGAATCCATCCGTTGTGTCCTATCGGCATTTTGAATTTCGAAATCCCACTTTTAGTTCAAAGAATTCAAAAAACACAAAAAGGAAGGATTTCTTTTCAACGAGCTAAACCATACGGTGCAATTATATGTTCATTCTAAGGTTCCAGCCTAAAAAATAGAAAAGGAACATCAAAATCCACCTTGTGGTGTTACTCGAGAATTTTCTTTTACGATCCATTTTGATTGTCAAAATTGCATTCCAGGTTCGAAAAAGAATGCAACGGAACGAAAAAAGCAAATTGTGTTAGTGAGCAAGCTGCATCGTGGGGCACATTTTTTCGTCAAATTTCGGGTACCATCATAGAAAATGGAATGGGGGCAGCAAAAGCAACTATGTGGTGTAAATTGATCTGTTCGTTTTACGGTGCATTTTGATTTGAACAATCGCAGATAATGTTCAATGAATACGAAAGTATACACAAACGAAGAAAAGCTGTTCAAAGGTGAGTCTCATTATATGGTGCAATTGCATGTCGGAAATCGCGTTCCAGCTGGAAAGAGCAATAATGAATTTCAAAACCAACCATATGGTGTAACTGAACGCGTTGTGCATTGACTTTTCATTTTCAATATAGCAATATAGGTTCAGAGAAAGCAAAAGAACACACAAATGAGGAAAATGGCGTTTCACGGCGAGCTTCATCATGCGCTGCATATCCATGTAGAACGTCACGTTCCAACTCAAGAGATAGAAACGTTCGTCAAAACCCGCCATGTGATGTAATTGCACGAATTGTGTCTTAAGTTGGCTATTGATTTTGAAAATCGCATTCTAAATTCAAAGAATCGAAAGAATGAGAAAAATGAAGGTAATGCTGGGTAACGGCAATCTTCATCTTGCGGTGAAATCTCGCGTTTCAGCCGACAGGATCCCGAGAATCAACCAGCAGTTTGAACGTGAAGAGTTCTGACTAACGGTGCACTTTGATTTTCGAAAGCGCACTTTAGGTTCAGAGAATGCAAAGGAACACAAATTTGAAGCAAACGATGCGCCAGCTTCAGCATGCGGTGAAATGTCACGTCCGATCTCACGTTTCAACTTGGAGGATCGAAAAGGAACATTTAAACCAGCCATGTGATGTAGCGGAACGTAGTGTACATTTCCCATTTTGATTTTTGAAATCGCACTCTAGATTCAAAGAAAGTAAAGGAGCCGAAAAACGAGGAAAACGGTGTTCCAAGGCAAGGTTCGTCATGTCGAATCTTGCGTTCTAAATATAAATGATCGAGAAGGAACATCAAAATCTACCATGTGATGTAAATGTGCGCGTTGTGTTTTTCCTAGCAATTTTGTTTTGAAAACCGCCCTCTAGTTTCAAAGAATGCAAAGGAAGACAAAATTGAAGGGAATGGTGTCTCTCGGCCAGCTTTAGCGATCGGTGAAATGTCATGTCGAATCTCGCCTTCCAGCCTAAAAGATCAAAAGATAACACCAAAATAACCAAGTAATGTAGCTAAACGCAGTGTACTTTCGTGCATTTTGATTCGGAAAAGCCGCACATTGGATTAAAAAAATGGAAACGATGAGAGAAATGAAGGAAATTGTGCTAAAGGGTAAGCTTCATCAGGCGGTGAAACGTCTTGTCGCATNCGTGAAGAGTTCTGCCTAGCGGTGCATTTCGAATTTCAAAATCGCACTGTAGGTTCAAAAAATCCAAAATAACAGATCATTTAGGCGCATGTGGTTTCACGGCGAGCTACGCAATTTGGTGAAAATTCATTTCGAATCACTCGGTCTAGATTCAAAAAGATCGAGAAAGAACCTCACAATCACCCATGTGAATTTATTGAGCGAGTTGCGTCTTTCCGTGCATTTCGATTTTCCAAACCTCACTTTAGGTTCAAAGATTGCAAAATAACACAAACTTGAAGGAAATGGTGTTTCTAAACCAGCTTCAGCATGCGGTGAATTGTCATGTCGAATCTCGCGTTCCGAATCCAAATATCGAAAAGGAAAGTAAAAATCAACCATGTGATGAAGCTGAACGTAGTTTACGTTCGTGCATTTTGATTTTCAAAACCAGACTTTAGGTTGGAGGAAAGCAAAGGAACACGAAATTGAAGGAAATATTGTCTCTCAGCCAGCTTGAGCATGCGGTGAAATGTCATGGCGAATCTCGCGTTCCGTTCCATAAGATCGAAAGATAACATAAGATTCACCCAGGTAATGAAGCTCAACTTAGTGTACTTCAGTGCATTTTGATTTTTGAAATCACTCTAGAAATTCACAGAATTGAAAGGAGGAGTGAAATAAAGGAAATTGTGCTAAACGGTGAGTTTCATCAGGCGGTGACATTTATTTTCGGATCCCGCATTCCAGCTTCAGGATCAAATAAGAACCTCAGAGTCAACCATGCGTTTGAACAAGATGAGTTCTCCCTAAAGTTGCATTTTGAATTTCGAAATCGCACTGGAGGGTGAAAAAATGCAAAATAACAGACGACTGATGCAGATAGTGTTTCACAGCGAGCCTCATTATTTGGTGCAAATTCATGTCGAATGACGCGTTCTGCATCAAAGGATGTAAGAGGCAATTCAAAATCATCCATCTGATGTTATTGAGCGAGTTGTCCCTTTCGTGCATTTTTATTTTTAAAACCGCAGTCCAGGTTCGAGGAATGCAAAAGAACGCAAAATTGAAGTTATTGGTGTCTTTCGGCCAGCTTGAGCATTCAGTGACATTTCGTGGCGAATCTGGCCTTCCAGCTTAAAACATCAGAAAGGAAAACCGAAATAACAATGTGATGTAGCTTCACGTAGTGTACATTCGTGCATTTTGATTTTCAAAATCGCACTCTGGGTTCAAAGAATGCTAAGACATACAAATCTGAAGGAAATGGTATTTGTCGGCCAGCATGAGCATTCGGTGAAATGTCAAGTCAAATCTTGTGTTTGGGCTCAAACCAACGAAAAGGAAAATCAGAATAAACCACGTGATGAAACTCAATGGAGTGTATTTTCCTGCATTTTGATTTTCAAAACCGCAGTCTACGTTCGACGAATGCGAAGGAACAGAATATTGAAGGAAATAGTGTCCTTCGGCCAGGTTGATCAATCAGTGAATTGTCAAAGCGAATGCCGCATTCTTGCTCAAACTATCGAGAAGGAAAATGAGAATCATACACGTGATGTAACTGAACAAAGTGTATTTTCCTGCAATTTGATTTTCAAAATCGCACTCTGGATTCAAAGAATAGAAAGGAACATAAAAATGAAGCAAATTGTGTGAAATGGCGAGCTCTATCTTTTTTTGCAGATTCATGTCGAATCATGCGTTCTAGATTCAAAAGATCGAAAAGGATTTTCAAAATCACCCGTGTGATGTTATTTAGCGAGTTGTGTCTTTCCGTGCAGTTTTACCTTCAAAATCGCGCTGAAGATGAAAACAATGGAGACGAACATAAAAATGAAGCGAATGGTTTTTCACTGCCAGCATGAGCATCCGGTGAAATTTCATGCCGAATATCGCGTTCCTGCTCAAACGGTCGGAAAAGAACATCAAAATCAACCACGTGATGTGCAGTTTCGTGCATTTTGATTTTCAGAATCGCACTCCAGACTCAAAGGAGGAAAAGGAACTGAAACACGACGCAAATGGTGTCTGACGGTAAGCTCCGTCACCTTTTTTGCAAATTCCTGTCAAATCTCGCATTCTAGATTGAAAATATGGAACAAAACCTTCAAAATCACCACTGTGATGTTATCGAGCGAGTTTTTTTCAGTGCAGTTTAATTTTACTACCGCATCAAGGGATTGTAGAATACTAAGGAACACCAAACTGAAGTGAATGGTGTCTCTCGGCCAGCTTGAGCATGCGGAGAAATGGCATGGCGAATGTCGCCTAACGGCTTCAAACTTCTGAACTTAACATTGAATTCACCATGTAATTTAGCTGAACGGATTTGGATTTCGTTCATTTTGATTTTCATAACCGAACTCAAGATTCAAAAAATGCAAAGGAAGAGAAAGACGAAACAAATGGTGTTTCACGCCGAGCTTCCTCATTTGGTGCATTTTCATGTCGAATTCTAAGTTCTAGATTCCAAAATCAAAGGGGAACTTCAGAAAGGGCCATGTAATATTATGCAGCAAATTCTCCTTTTCCGTGCATTTTGATTTTCAAAATCGCACTCAAATTTCAAACAACGGAGAGGAACATAAAATCTAAGCAAATAATTTATCTCGGTCAGCATGAGCATGCGGTGAAATTTCATGTCGAATCTCACCTTCCAGCTTTAAACATCGGAAGATAACACTGAATTCACCATGTGATGTAGCTGAATGGAGTGTGTTTTCCTACATTTTGATTTTCATAACTGCATTCTAGGGTAAAATAGCGCAGAGGAAGGCAAAATTGCAGGAAATTGTGTCTCTCAGCCAGCTTCAGCATGCGTTGAAATGTCATGGCGAATCTCGGCTTGCAGCTTGAATGATCGGATGAGAACACCGAATTACCATGTGATGTAGCTATACGGGTTATACTTTCGTGCATTTTGATCTTCGAATCCGCACTCAAGATTCAAATAATACATAGGAACATGAGAATAAAGCGAACGGTTTCTCTGCCAGCATGAGCACGCGGGGAAACTTCATGGCGAATCTCGCCTGCCAGCTTGAAATTCGGAAGTGAACACTGAATTAACCAAGTGATGTAGCTGAACGAAGTGCACTTTTTCCATTTTGATTTACAAAATCGCACTGTAGATTCAAAGAATGCAAAGGAAGTGAAAAATGATGCCAGTTGTGTGTAACGGCGGGCTTCATAAATTGGTGCAAACTCATGTCGAATCTCGCAGTCTGCTTTCAAAGATCAAAGAGGAACATGCAAATCTACCATGTGATGGTAAGGTGCGAGTTGTTTCTTTGTTTGCATTTTGATTTTCGAAACCGCATTCTGGGTTCAAGGAATACAAAGGAACACAAAATTGAAGGAGACGGTCAGCTCGGTCAGCTCGAGCATGCAGTGAAATTTGATGTTGAATCTCGCGTTCCAGCTCAATCGATCTACAAAGGAATATCAAATTCAACCATATGGTGCAGTTGAACGAAGTGTACTTTTGTGCATTTTGATTTTCGAAACCGCACTCAAGATTCAAAGAATGGGAAGAAAATGAAGGATAAAGCAAATTGTGTGTAACAGCGGGTTTCATCAATTGGTGCAAATTCATGTCGAAACTGGCGTTCTAGATACAAAAGATCGAAAAATAATTTCAAAATTACCCTTGATGTCTCTCCAACATATTTAGCATTCAGGTAAATTTCATGTCGAATTTCGCGTTCCTGCTCAAACGATCGAAAAGGATTATCAAAATCAACCACGTTATGCAATGTTTTTCTTCAAAATCGCACGTTGGNGAAAAATAATTTCAAAATTACCCTTGATGTCTCTCCGACATATTTAGCATTCAGGTAAATTTCATGTCGAATTTCGCGTTCCTGCACAAACAATCGAAAAGGAATATCAAAATCAACCACGTTATGCAATGTTTTTCTTCAAAATCGCACGTTGGGTTCAGAGACTGCGAGGAGCACAACATTGAAGCATTTGGTTTGTCACGGTTAGTTTCATTACGCGGTGCAGCGTTATGACCAATCCCGTGTTCCAGCGCAAACGATCAAATGATGGGCTCAAAATCAACCAAGTAATGTGAATGAGCGTGTTGTTTCATTCCGAGTATTAGGTTTTCAAAACCGCAAACCAGGTTAAACAAAAAGCACAGGAACACAAAATTATACGCTTTTGTGTCTCTCAGAGAGGTTGAGCATGCGGTGAGACTTATTACTGAATATCGTGTTCCAACTAAAAGGATTCCAATAAAACGTCGAAATTAACCAAGTGATGAAGCTTAACGGAGTGTACTTTCGTGCATTTTGATTTTCCAAATTGCATACTAGATTCAAAGAATGAAAAGTAACAAAAAAATGCAGCAAATCGTGTGTACCGGTGAGGTTCATCATGCGGTGAAATTTCATATCCCATCTCGCGTTCCAGCCTAATCGATAAAATAAGAACCTCAGAATCTCGGTTTCTAGTTCAACTGATCGAGAAGGATCAGCAAATTTAACGGTCTGATGTACCGGAACGGAGTGTACTTCAGTGCATTTTGATTTTCAAACGCGCACTCTAGATTCAAAGAGTGGAAAGTAACACACAAATGAAGTAAATAGTGTCTCTCGGAGAGCTATATTATGCGGAGGAATTTCATGTCAAATCTCGCGTTCCAGGTCAAAAGACCGAAAAGAAACATCAAAATCAACCATGTGATGTCGCTGAACGGAGTGTACCGTTGTGCACACACAACGTTTAAGGAAATGACGTCGCTCACTGACATTCATCATGCGATGAACCTTCATGTCGAATCTCGCGTTCCAGCCTACATGTGCATATAGAAACCACAGAATCAACCATGTGAATGAACACTATGAGTTCTGCCTAACGGTGAATTTCGAATCTCAAAATCTCACCATAGGTTCACAAAATGCAAAATAACCGACCATTTGAGCAAATTGTGTTGCACGTTGACCTTCGTCATTTGGTGCAAATTCATGTCGAATCTCGCGTTCTGGATTCAAGTGGTCGAAAATGAACATCAAAATCAACCGTGTGATGTAGCTGAACGAAGTGTACCTTTGTGCGTTTTGACTTATAAACCGCACTGTAGTTTCCAAGAAAGCAAAGGAAAACAAAATTGAACTAAATGTTGTCTCTCGGCGATGTTTTTCTTGCGGTGAATTTTATTGTCGAATCTCGCGTTCCAGTTCAAAAATCGAAAAGGAACATCGAAATCAACCACGTGATATAGCTGAACGGAGTGTGCATTTTGTGCATTTTAATTTCCAAATCCACACTCTATGTTCGAGGAATGCAACGGAACACAATGTTGAAGGAGATAGTGCCACTCGGAAAGCTTGAGCATGCGGTGAAATCTATTGTCAAGTCCAGCGTTTCCGCTGAAAAGATCGGAAAGCAGCATCAAAATCAATCATGAGAGTTATGTGACTCGAACGTACCTTCATGCATTTCGATTAGGAAAACGGCACTCTAGGTTCCGAGAATGCAAAGGAACATACAACTGAAGGAATTGACGTCTTTCGACGGGTTGAAGCATGCGATTAAATTTCATGTCGAATCTGGCGTTCATACTGAGCAAGTCGAGAAGGAGCATCAAAATCAACTATGCGATGCAGCTGAACGAAGTGAAAATTCGGGCACTTTGATGTTCAAAAACGGCACACTGGATTCAGAGAATGCAAATTACCACAACATTGAAAGAAAGGCGTTTTACGGGTGGTTTGACCATGCGGTGAAATTAGTCGTCAAATCTAGCGTTCTCGCTTAAAATTTCGGAGAGTAACATCAAAATCAACAGTGATGTATATCAACGGAGTGCTTTTCGTGCATTTGGATTTTCAAACCCGCATGTGGGATTCAAAGAATGCAAAAGAACACAAAATTGAAGGAAATAGTGTCTCTCGGCGAGCTTTTTTTCATGCGGTAAACCTATTATATAATCTAGCAATTTAGCTGAAAAGTTCGAAAAGAAGCATCAAAATCAACCACGTGGTGTAGCTGAACGGAGTGTACTTTCCTGCGTTATGATTTACAAAGCCGCATTTTAGATTCAAAGAATGTAGGAAACACATAATAGAAGCAAATGGCGTTCCTCGGTGCGCTCTATTATGGGGTGAAATTTCATGTTGAATCTCGGGTTCCGCAAAAACGATCGAAAGGAACGTAAAATGCCTCCATATGATGTAGCTGAATGGACTAATCATTCGTGCATTTTGATTTTTTGAACGACACTGTAGATTCAGAGAATGCAAAGGAACACCAAATTCAAGGAAATAGTGTAATTAGGCCGGATTAAGAATGCTGTGAAATTATTTGTCGATTGAAGTTCTTCTGCTCAAAAGATCGAAAAGTCACATCAAAATCAAACCTGTAATGTAGCTGAACGGAGTGCTTTTGGTGCATCTTGATTTTCAAAACCGCATTTCGGGTTGGAGGAATGCAAAGGAACTCAAAATTGAACGAAATGGTGTCTCTCGGCCGGCTTTAGCATGCGGGTAAAATAATTGTGGTTTCTCGCATTCCCGCTAAAAAGATCAAAATGGAACATCAAAATCAACCGTGTAATGAAGCTGAACGGAGTGTACCTCCCTGGATTTCGATTTCTAATGCCGCATTTGAGATTGGAAGAATGTTAAGGAACACAAAATTGAAGGATATCGTGTTTGTCGGCGAGCTTTATCATGCGGTGGAATGTATTGTCGAATCGCGGTTTCCCGCTAAAACGATTGAAAAGTAGCGATAAATACAACCATGTGATGTAACTGAACGGAGTTAGCTTGCGTGCCATTTGATTTTCACCGCTTTCTTTTAGGTTCAAAGAATGCAAAGGACCACAAAATTAAAGGAAATAGTCCCTCTGGGCCACCTTTAGCCTGCGGTGCAATTTCATGTCGAATCTCTCGTTATAGCTCAAACAGAGTGTCTTTCCGTGCATTTTGATTTTCATATCCGCATTTTAAATTGAAAAGAATACTAAGGAACACGAAAATGAAGATATGTTTTTTTCTCGGTGAGCTTTATCATGCGATGAAATTCATTTTTGAATATTGCGTTTTAGCCCCAGTGATCAACCAGGAACCTCAGAGTCAACCATCAGATGTGAATATACGAGTTCGCCTTAAGTGTATTTTGGTTTTCAACATGTTTCTTTAAGATCAATAATACAGAAGAACACAGAAAATAGTCAAATGGTGGTTCATGCTCAGCTTTATCATGCGATGCAATTATAGTCACGTTATTCAGACTCAAAAGGAAAACAGAAACTTCAAAGTCAAACATGTAATATAACTCGATGTAGTGTCTTTCACAATCCAAATTTCGGTTCAAGGAATGCAGATGAACACAAAAATAGACCAAATTGGTTTGCACCGCGACATTCATCATGCTGTGTATTTCCATGTCGAATGTCGCGCCTCAGCTAATAAGATGGAGAAGAAACATCGGATTCAACCAGGTGAGGTAATTCGACGAGTAGTATATTCGTGCATTTTGATTTTCAAAAATGCAAAGAGACACAAAAGTGAAGGTAATGGTTTCTCACGTTGAGGTTTATCATGCGATGCATTTCTATGTGGAATCTCACGTTCAAGCTTAAAAAGTCACATACGAACCCCGGTATCAACCATGTGATGTGAATCAACGAGTTGTGTCTTTTCGCGCATTTTCATCGTCGCCTTTGGCTTCAAATAATGCAAAATAACAAAAAATGAAGAAGTTAATGTTTCTCGGCGAGCTTAATCATGCGGTGTTTTTCCAGGTTGAACCTCGCGTTCGCACTTAGAAGATCATAAGGGAGAAAAACATCAAACACTGATGTCAATCGGCGAGTAATGTATGAGTAATGTATGTATAAATGTATGAAAGAAGACGAATCAACACAAACGTGAACCGAATGGTGTTTTGCGGCGAGCTTAACCATGCCGTGAAATTGTATATCGAACCTCGCGTTCCAGCTCAACAGATCAACACGAGTATTTAATCAACCATCTGATTTAAATCCACGAATTGTCTTATGGTGCATTTTTATTTTCAAATATCACAGCGGGTTCCACGAACGCAAAAGAACGAATAAATGAATCAAATGAAGTTTCAAGGCGAGCTTCATCATGCGGTGCAGCTCCAAGTCGAATATCGCGTCCCACCCTAAGGGATGGAGACAACTTTCAAATGCAAGCGTGCAATGTAACTCGACGAGTTGTGTCTTACGGTGTATTTTCATTTACAAAATCTTTCTTGAGATTCAAAGAACGCAAAAGAATACAAAAAAGAAGCAAATGGATATTTACGGCGGTACAACTTCATGCGGTGCAATTCCATGTCGATAATCGCCTCCCAGCATAAAAGATTGAAGAGAGGCTGAAAATCAAACATCTGATGTAACTCGACAAGATGTTTCCCCCGGTTCATTTTGATTATCAGAAACTCTATTTGGTTTCAAGGAATGCCAAAGAACACAAAAATGATGCCAATGATGTATCAGGGTGAGATTCATTATGCGGTGCAGTTTAATGTCGGCATTCAGCTACATTCAGCAAAAATCTGATGACCTCGTTACCAAATTTCCGAATACGACCAGGATAGTGGCTCCTCGCCGAACGTGGAGTAGACTACTTCGAGCCACTTTGGGTGAAACGAAGTACGTCAATGGAGGAACGGTTTGGGTGCCTGATGAACTGCCTGCAGACAAGAGATTTGCATATATAGACGGTACAC
>UZAN01059297.1:0-11423 GCA_900618425.1 Echinostoma caproni
CTCTGTTTCAAGAATTTGCTTTTGGGACCGTCGTATGTTGTTCCACAGGAACAGGTGAGATGGAAAACACGAAATAATCTTGTAGAAACAGGAACTCCATGTTTGCGTTCAAGTCTTCTGGCAAGCTTGGATGAGAAAATGAAGCGGAGATCGATGGCGCAAGTTGTTTCACAAATGAACTCACTTACTCACCTGCGGATTGAATGAAGTTCCAAAGATTGAGACCCACGAAAAACGAGTGTTTCCGGATTCAAACTGACTTTACCCGATAGTGTCTCATGCGTTCGTCTCGAACTGGGTAAAATCCTACTTGGACAACTGTTGTATCTTTATATAACGGTATGAAAACCCTTATAACAGAATAAATACGATTCCAAATTTGGTTATCCAATGCATTTCCAAGGCATTTATCTACTCGATTTAGATGATCACCTTCTCTTGAATCCTCATTTTAAAAGATTTTACATTTTTACAAAAATCAGATATCTGCTTCACTTGAAAATAAGTAGAACGGCTCGATTACTAACAAATTTAAAATTGTAATGTTCCAATTCTTCTTATTTCCCGTTATCATGAGTTTTCTCGAAAAGCAAATTCCGATTATGATGACAGGTTGCATCAAAACAGTTGTACTGGTTTACACGTGAACACCTGATTGTGTGCATCGTGTTGTACACTCCATTGTGATGTAAAATGACCTTCCCTTTGCTGTCATCAATTGCTCGTTTGTTGGAAGAAGTTTGCGGTTTGTGTGTGTTGGATTTAATTACTGTTGTTGAATTCTTCAGTAGACGAAATCGCCTACCGTAATGAGAGATTGCTTCGTCTGGAACTAATACAATGTGGATATCGTGAACACCGATGGATGGATATACTGTGCAATAGTGCAGTCCGCACTATTGCTACATCTATTATCTGCAAAAAGCTCTGCAGACAATTGCTATTCCATTTGGCCAATGTTTCTCTCAGCATGGTGTTGTTCACGCATGTGTAACAGCATACGGATGTGGGAGAGTGATTACCGAGGTGTGAAGATCTCATTCGGGTCATCCGATGTATTCTGACCACATACACTCGCACACACACACATTGCAGCTGATATTACATCCTTCCTGTGCTTCAATAATGCGTTATTTGTTGGAAAAAGTAATTAAAAAACTCTATTACTTGCATGGGGAATAGTTCAGCAAACCTTTATCCGTAACAGATAGTCATTTGCTAAAATACGATCGACCGGGAAGCTATGGGCAACATCATGATGAACATGAATAATTCAGAAAATATATAAAATAGCGTAATCCATCTACTGCAGATGTTTTCGCTTTAGTCGCGATCCTGGTTACTAGGGCTTAGACGAACGAAGCGTGATGATAAGCGAAATGAAAAACNAACTTGGGATGGGATGTTTGCATTTCACCTCTGGGGTCCCTGGATCGATCCTAAATCGGATCAGTGTTGTCGCAGTGCTGATGAGACTTCACCAGGTCGGCATAGCTGTATAGTACTTCCTATTTGTCTGTTCCCGTCTAGTTTACTCTGCACTCAACGAAATTCACCATGTCATTCGTGAACTGGAAATGCCAAAACTCATACGACAGGTTTTCTGAAAAATGTTTAGTTCTAAGTCCTCACAACAACGTGCAATACTGGCACTAGTTTTGGACCATATCTACTATAGCGTCAACAACAAAACGTGGTCACGGTCTTTGAGCTTTCAGTTTGGAATCTGGAACTTCTTCTGGGTTTACGACGAATATTTTCATCCTTGAAGCCCTACTCGTGTTTTGTTCATCGTGTTAATGGGCCAAACTTTGGTCGGTTTGTACAAACAAATCATGTCGGCAGAGCCGCAAACTTGCCATAGCCCACAGCCGCAGAGTTAGATCATTCGCAAGATGGAATTGCAATCAAACCGACTCGGTGCTCACGTCTATCGGTGACTTTGTTTATCTATTTTTAGCACTCCAATACTTTCACCATGATTCGGCTCTTTGGCTCTTCTGTTTTTCCGTTCTCTTCATCCGCTTTGGAGAATACCGAATCTGATCATTCTTGAGATTATTCGTAAAAGTCGATCAAACCAACTCTGAGAGTATTCCAAAAACGGTTCCTGAAGGAGAAATATTCCCTC
The DNA here is from genome assembly GCA_900618425.1 of Echinostoma caproni. Taxonomy (NCBI): domain Eukaryota; kingdom Metazoa; phylum Platyhelminthes; class Trematoda; order Plagiorchiida; family Echinostomatidae; genus Echinostoma; species Echinostoma caproni. The sequence goes on from UZAN01059297.1 coordinate 2,132, forward strand.
GCGACTCGTCATATAACTAATTGATATTTCTTTTCTACAAATAAAAGCTGATCATCACTCGGTTCCGGTCAACAAGCACTATTTTTAATTCGATTTTTGAGACACCATCCTCTTTGCTGTCTCATTTGTTCAACATTGTCAGTTTATTTTGTTTTATTCCAGAACCTGGTATTTCCAACTATATTGATAGTCCGTTCCAAGCATATGAACAACTGGAAGAACCACTTCATCGCTTACTGATGGATATCCCGATGACACGATGGAAGGACATTCCCGTGTACCTTGCGGCCACCGCAGGCATGAGATTAACCTTGTGAGTATGATTTCTTATCTTTTCAACGATTGGTATGCGTGATTTCTAATGATTAAACCATTGTTACACTGTCGCCGGATGACATTGGTTTCGTCCAGAATAGGAATGTACTCTACACAGACAACACTCTCGGGCAAAGCGTACTTACGAATTTGGGCATAGTCAAGTTCCGTTTGCAAAATCTATTCAAAAGGTCAATACCAATGGATAGAATCATACCGGAGTGCGCTATGAGACTTGCTCTAACCCAGAAAATTGGCCATTGACGTGGGTAAAATGGTTCTCGGAAGATTGAAAACAGTAAATTCGTACGATATAATTCAACATTTTTGCCATCGTCTCTAGTTATTCGGTGAATATCAAAAATTGCAAGCCTATAAATTCTGTATTGGATTGCATAGGCCCAAAACAGCTTGCAAAAGTGAAAAGCATTTAGTTGCTTTTTACAACCATTAACCACGCACTTTCGTGAGCCGGTTTTGGTTGTTGTCTTTTGGTGCCCTATTTGGACAAACTTGCAAAATTAGGATTGGAAAGCAAATTCAAACAAAAGATAGAAACGTCATATAGATTGAGGTTGCAAGAACAAGAACTGCATACATGAGCACCAATGTTTACGACACCCAGCCATACAGCTCAGTGTCGCTAGCCACCTGTAACCATAATCCCGAGGGCCCCATTCGGGGAACCTAACGGGAACTATGTGACCCAATCTCTTGGTTACAATTTCATACCCTCATGCCAAATCTTAGTTTGACCACCCTTGACCTTTATCCAACAGCTACCTGCCTCGTCAAACATCCCTCGCAGTGGCAACCCATCTGGTGACATGTGTACCACGTCCCAACCAGCGTAATCTATGGAGGTCGACCACTTGCTTCAGGGGGCGACCGTGGTTGCCTAAAACGTTGTGCCTGACCTCAGCATTGCTCATCCGGTTACCTCACCAGAGTCGTACAATGCTGCGTAGACAGCGATATTCAAATATGGATAATCTATCTTTATCCTGTTTTCTTAATGGCCAAGTTTCTGCACCGTATAGCAGAACTAGCCAAACTGCTGTATCACCCTTCAGACCAACCTTCACAGACAGCCGGATTTCGCGAAGGCGCCACAGATGTCTCAAGTTTGCAAATGCCAATCGAGCCTTTTGTATGCGCGCCGACACTTCATAAGTGATGCGTCCACCAGGCGAGGTATAGCTACCCAGATAGCAAAACTTGTCTACTTCCTCTACTACTTCCCCGGTCAGGGGGAAAACTGGGTGCTGGATCAATCCAATCGTTCAGCGACATTTTACACTTTGAAGGTACAAAACGCGTACCGAACATGGCTACACTAGCACTCAAACTATCCAGAAAAGCTTGCAATTTACCTGGATCTTCACTTAGTGACACAATGTCGTCTGCATACTCCAGGTCAGACAGTCTGCCACCTGGGGTTAAATTGATACCGCTATCCTCGCACGAGGATAGGGCTGTTTCAAGAATTAGCTCTATCACGAAGTTAAATAGAAAAGGAGAGAGAGGGCAACCCTGTCGAACACCACTTTCTGTAGTGAACTCGAGTGAAAAAGTGCCGTAAGCTCGGACTCGGCTCCGGCTACTCGTATTAAGGGGTATAATGCTGGCGAGAATTTCAGAGGCAATGTTGATTAAACTAATTCCTCTGTGGTTTTCATCAGAGGACATGTCGCCCTTCTTGTAAATCGGTATGATCACCAATTCACACCATTCAGTCGGAACCTCTTCTCTCTCCCACACTGAGCCTAGGAGTTTGTTAACTCCAAAACCAAGGCTGAGCCTCCATCCTTAAAAACCGATGGGAACAGCCCCTCGAGGCCGGAAGCCTTAAACCTTTTGAGATAATTTATTTCTCGGATAACCTCCATTTCAGATGAAGGACTGATGTCAACTGGCAGTCTCCGCACATTTGAACTCAAAACTGTTTGCAATTCATCCTGATTTAAAAGCACTACTTCCTGATCTTCGAACGTCACGATGAACGGAGTAGTCACCGCTAGGTAACTATGTGAGTCGACTGCTTGATAGGAGTCTTCCATTTGGATTTCTTCAACATCAGTACCCTCTTAACTAGGCTGAAGCCAGTTTGGTGTCTGGGTAACAAAACCAAGAGCTTTCAACCTAAATCGCTCGTGAGGATGCATAAAATCTTGTTCCGTTTTGCTCAAATGGTTATAGGGGTAGCCTTTTCTTATGCGTAGTGCAATTCTATTTCATTGAAGGTCGAAGAAATGAATAAATGGGTTAAAATTGTGGGAATACGAATATGTATGTGGAACGTAGTTGCATTTATAATAGAAGTGGATCTGAGTATCCTAACCAACGTATGAATTCCAAGGAAGCTTTTGGTCTTTTGATAGATCCACTTTGCGCAGTCCAGGTTCGACAACTGTTTGAAGCTACTCGGACACAAGCTGCATCCTGGGGGTTTTCATTCACGACAGGTTTCGCGTTCATTCCTCACCCGATGTTTGTAAACGGAATTCAAATCCCTTAGCGTTTCGTAAAACATTCATTGTCTGTATGTGCATGTTGTTGCAGGAGCTACTGAGGAAGTGTTCAGTTTGTGTATTGAGTGATTGTCTTGCAAAGTTTAGTGTTTTTAACGGCGTTACCATGTTAGTTCTACAAGACCAAATGTTATCATCAAGTGCGCTACCGAAAGATTAGCTAAGTCGTCTCAAAGCACATCGGATTAATGGGAAAACATTAATTACCTAATTTTACTGCTACTGAGAGCACCATCTATACTCCATTGATAATCTCTACCAGCTTATTAGTGCTTCCGACGCTCCTAGTCGCAGGTGAATGCTGGCTCCATGCGGTGAGTTGAGTTTTCCTTGTACGCCTGAAAATTGAAACAGAGTGATCCATACGTGTGTAGTTGCCTGATTTGCGAAGGAGAACCGGACCAAGAACCTTTTCGGAAACATCTTTGAGTGATAGAGTAGTCACGTTTTCCATAGGGATTTGTTTGCGTGGTAGTCATCCAGCCCTAGATTGAAGTCGAAAAGATATTTTGGAGGCGACAAATCTGTGAGTATTTTCCTGCGTTTTAAAGCTTAGAAGTCAAACTTATAGAGGTCTTTCTGATACATATTCCAATTGGAGTTAATGACAAATTCATTTTCCAAGAGCACTTCACTGCCAACAAAATATACTTTCAACAGAATGGGCTATGATAACGTATGTTCATCCATGAGTACTGGTGCATGATGAAAGCATTAACAATATCAGCTCTTCGTGTGAGTGCAAGAATATCGAAATTCTGTGCCCACTATCTGTAAGAAGATATGCAAAGTCGAGTGGCTGCTTCTCTCTTCCGGAAGATCGTGTCAAATCTCCTATCAGTGAAAACGAAAAAACATTAGTAAAATCCTTAATCAGAGATGACCCTTAAGTCAAGTCAAGAAAACCTTTATGCACCCAAAGGGGTGAATTTTCAGTAGCTTACGATTTTTGCAGTGGATAAATAAAACCAATTGCGAACACAACCATTCAACGGGAACCAGAAGTAATGAGAGCTCCTGTTCTCAAATCATCGATGAGCAACCTTTTCGGAACTGTCACCATTTTGTTACAAATCTGCGCTGATCACTCAGCACGCATTCACTTAAGTATTACTTTTACCCATTAGGTGGGTTACGTACATATAGTAGTAGATAGTAGACAGACAAAAACGTTTTTGAAAACAAGCTCAAACTTGCAATTGAGTACCACTTCTCAGATAGCACTCAAACATTACAACATGATGCGATTTAATTGAAAATTGGTCTATCTGGCGATCGTGAACGATCAAGCTAGTAGAAGTGCTTACGTTTTGTCTTAAACATCAATCACTTTTTTAATGAGTGTGCTGAAAACGATGACATAGTTTTCTTTCTTCCTACTCATGATCTTGAGTGTTTATCACTGTTTGATTGATTCTGATGAATCAAACGTTTTGTTGTATGCCGGGTGTGAAAAAGTGTTTGGGTGTTTACATACTATATTTTCACACACGTCTGAATCCAGACTGTGCCAAACAAAAATTCATGATACAATAATCTTTATGAAAAAGAAAAACGTTCCATGATTTGCATGTGGGTGGAATACTTCCAGGTTGCCCAGACCAAGGCAGGTGAATTTTCTGGAGGAATTCACAACGAAAGCCTGACCCGCAAGGCAGTGGGACTGTGTGAAAATCGCAATCCATTGAGGGCCGATGTCCAGTTCATCGGATCATACGCCCTTCGGACGGGGTCCAACATACAAGGTGCCGAATACACCTCGATAAACAATCGAGTTGGTGATCACTACCATAACCAGGAAGGTATGATTGTGGTTCGTAAGCCTCCTCTTGGTTGGTTTTGAATCAGGGATTTTGGCCAACTCCACGAAGTGAGCTGCCAGTGGTTCACCCACCTGGTTATAGCCCCGGATGTTGACTTTTCGTCCTCTCACTTTGAGGGAAAACACCTCCCGCCACGAAAAGGCAGTAAGTGGGGGTTCCTCAGCAGAGACTTTTCCAGACGCTTGATTTTATGGGAGGATTTCGTGAGATACAAGGGAAGGGTGACCAGCCGCAACCCTAGACACCCACTCGAGACCATACTGAGGCTTTTGAAGGTATTTGGGTATTTAATAACAACAAGGTCTTCGTCTATTATTTGTCGTCGTTATGTATCAGTTTATTTTTATCCACCAGCGTGTATCAATAAAATTCACTCCGTTGTAAGACCGGGGCGACACTGAACTCATGGAAATGTCAAACTGTAATACGATCTCTGCATAAAACGACCAAGTGCCTGCGCACGGGCACCGATGGCACTCTGTCAATTGCGTATCGGGATGTATTGACATTGCGAGTGGTACACAAAAGACGAATGTAACCGACTGAAATGAATTGCCACTTGATTCTTTCGCTTAACATATGGTGTCCGCTAAAAACTGGTCTGTTCATGTTTGGTCACATTGATGATAAATATGCCTTGATACTACTCTTTCATACTATCCTGTGATAGTTGTTACGGTTCAGTTCGGATATGGATGAACAGGATGCGGTAATGTACATAGTTTACTCGGACGGATTGTACTGTTTCATACTTTTAGTGATACATATATATCTGTGGTCAGCTTACGAGTTATCGATCTGTTGTTTGATTCATCGGTGTAATGGTGCCAGTTGATCATTTATCTTTTTCTCAGTTCAAACACCTGATGTTTCATCTGTCGCGAATATTCTACACTAAATGTTTCATAGTATACCGAAACAGAATGATCTGCGGGCCTATCGAGCGAGATCTTATTCGATAAACTTTTATCTATGAACTTCGCACTGGTTTGTAGTTTAGTGGATCCGTAGGACAAATACGGAGTGAGTTATTCATTCAAACCACGATTACATCTGCAATCTCTCTCTATCTCCCCGCAACCATTCCGCAAAATCTTCAAATACAATACCAGATTGCAGGATCCCCTAAGCAGCTTGGGTTTGTTCGATGCGCTTAGACGTGGACTCAGCACTTCCGGTCTTCAGGTTCAAACACCAAACGAGCGTATTCGTTTGCTTTCCGGGTCTGAGGAAGGCTTGTTCGGTTGGGTCTCAGTTAACAGCGTATTGGGTCTTGTCACAGCGGTGAGTGTCTAACTGGATGTGCTTCGTTGATGTTTTTTTCTCTTTGATAATTCGTGTTCCGTACACGGAATATGTTTGCGGGCATGTTTTGTGTACACTTACACACTTAGCTATGGTTTCGTTTATCTTGAAACTACTCATATTTTATAGTATGACCGCAAACGATAAACTCGCGAGTACAACTCTGCTCCTCACGAAGAATTTTTAAAAGGATCTGAAGCACAATACAAATGGAGGGCGGTGGTGGCCCGGTGGTAACGTCACTAAATTATCACCCCGGGGATGTGTGTTCGAACCCCACCACTACCGCCTGACTTTCCCCTTTGTGTGTGTTGAATGGCAGCTCTCTGATTGGTCGCTTTCCCCTTTCTGAAAAATTGTTGTATCTTTGTATATTCAAAAAAAAGGAAGTAAAAGAAAAAAGAAAAAGAGAATATGCTCGTTTCCAGTGAAGGCTTAGTATGAAATGTAACATTACACATAAAAGTATATATACAGGTCTAAGCGAAATTGAAGAAACGGATCTTTGTTAAACACATTTGGGTTCGCATAGACACCAGCATTTATACCGAAGTTAATTTCTTTCCAAATCATAATAAACAAGCATTGGTGAGTCTTTATAGCCGTGATTTTCCTGATATGTTTATACTCAGCAAATGCAATTGTGCAGCATGTAGCGGATACTCCCATTTCGTCAGCGGTGGTTGATGATGGGCTAACTAAAGTGAATGAAACAATTTTTATTTACAACGAATTAACATTTATAATAAGTTAAGTTTATGCTCACTAATAGTTGATTGGTCTGCCCTTGTTCTTTAAGACTTTTTCCACTCTTTTCGGCCAACTATGTTATGAAGTAGTTTTCTATTTTGTGTTCCATTACGTATCGCACTTTTGCCTCCAATGTTCAATGAACAGGTAGCATATTGACCTCTCGCTTCAAAACAGAAAACAGATTTTCGATCACATTGAGATTCAGACTATTAGAGGGAAGTTGCATGAACCTTAGAGTCACGCACCTCTTCTGAAGTCGTGAAGCAAATAATAAGTGAATCAGTCTCCTTAACCAAATAAATTTACTAACCTGTCGTGAAACATGACACCGAACGTTATCCTGAAAAACGATAACTTTTCCAGACTATTTTTTTCATGAAATTCCGGAAACATTTTCGTCATTACTGATATGAATTTCCCACTATTCATGGTACCTATGACTGATGTCCACCGACAAGTCTAATCATGTTTTATGTCTCCCAGATGAGTAATCTCGACGGTGAGAAACTCTCTCATTTGTTGGAATGTCATTTTGGGAAATTGTCATATGTTATAACATGATCTTTGTTTGAGATAGAAGTTTATCGGTTGTCGACTAAGACAAACAAAACAAGTGTTTTATCTCATGTGAGTAATGGAGGATTTGATTAAATTTCAAATGAGAATTCGTCGTGTAGCGAATGAAGCGTGAACTAAAAAACTATTTCTAGTTTTTGGACAGCATTTTCGACCTGGTTGGGTCTCATCAGCAGTGCGAATCCATCGACCCGAATGGGGACCGAACCCGGGACCTTATGATCAGAATGCAAACATGCTATCCACTACGCCACCGGGAAGCTGATCAGACCGTTTATTCATTTTCCATTTACACGATATAAACACGACAAATTCCCATTTGAAATTTAATCAAATACTCCATTACTCACGTTAAATAAGTAGTCAGGTTGTGACTGTTTCCAACTGAGTCATAACCCTGGAGGCTAGTGCTGAGATGAGCAGGTTCTGTGGCCCGCAACAATCTCGCACAGACGGGTTGTGCTATATCGTGTAAATGGAAAATGAGAAGCGTTCTGATCAACTGCCCGGTGGCCGAGTGGATAGCATGCTTGCGTTCGGCCCATGCGATCCTGGGTCCGACTCCCATTTGGGTCGATGAATTCGCTCTGCTGATCAGACCCAACCAGGTCGAAACAGCTGTCCAGTGCTTCCTATTTTTTCATTTCACTCCTCATTTGCTATAAACACAACGAATTCTCATTTGAAACTGTCTTATCCTTATTTGGACTGACCAGTGGCGCTCGAATTTTATTTCCTAGACTAGATACTAACCGTAATCTCTCAGAGTGGGCGGGGTTTGATTTGGTGTCAGTATTCTTGTCACTCAGAAACGCAATGCTTACGAAATTTTGTGTTCATTCAAACAAGCTGGGTCATTTCTGTTCCTCGGTTTTTCCGCAAAATTGGAATTGATCTGAAACCGTGGCCGTGCTGATTTGTTCAAATTAATGGCGTTAAAGCGGATGTTGTTTTCCAACCAAATTCATATTCAATAAAAGCTACCTCACACTTTTGAAAATATCATCAATTATCCTTATAGCAATTGTCTCTCTGCAACTACAAGCCTACTTTGGCACACAGATCAAGCAGTGTCCAGTATAAGAGATCGATAATCGTTTTAGGACCATCAGTCTCCTGTAATGTACGCAAATTATTTTAGTCTTTTCTCTTGGTTGTAGTGAATTATTGAGCCACGAAGTTCATTTCCGATCAGTCAAAAGACTTTCCTTTTAGTGTTTTCCTTAAGCGTTGAACGTCTGAAAAAACACAAAGCAATCGATTCAGATTTTGCAAACATTTTAAAGTGCTTCCTTGGACTGCACAAATTGTAACCAACTTTTCGTCTCCGTTCTATTCACATTCTTACCGAAGTTCAAAAACACAAACAGTAATGTGAATGTGATCCGTTCTAGTGCACATGTATTCTGCAAATCCGCTGCGGAGTTTGAGATGAAAGATAGCTCATTCATTCGTTCATTCCCTTGATTCTGAAAGTGTCAATTAATACTCAGGTCAACCCGGTAAATAGTTGTGACCTTTTGTTTTGTAATGATCTCACAGTCTATCGCAACATACAGTCATTCGCATTACATCTTTCGAAGTCCCATTTCATTTGGAGAAGGACTTTCTTTGATCGATAATAACTAGGGGGTTCATCTCTTTACACACAGTTGTATTTAGCTCTTGAGTTGTTATCGGCTGAATAGGAATCCCTGTTTAGCTTATTTGAGGAATCAGGCAGATAGAACGAATTTGGTGAAAACATTTTCGAATTGTTGTGCAACAATGAAGAAACCGGCAGAAACCAGCGAATAAATGGACGAATTTCTCCCCTCTAATAAGGTGCAGCTTATACGAAGTGGTATATTTTCAGCGAACGCGGATTGGAATTTTACAGAATCGAATGTTAGCTCCTTGAGACCTGCGACGAAAGTGGGCGTGCTGGGGGTGAGGCTCATGAAGATAGTCTTTGACAGGAAAATTCAACAGTTGCAAAACATATCACAG
>UZAN01059301.1:0-11419 GCA_900618425.1 Echinostoma caproni
TGTCAAACACCCACTTGATCAATCATTCCTCTTATCGGTACCTACCCTCCGGAATAAACACTTATAAAAATCCCACTGTACCGTATCTGGCTTGCATCCTGACCAACAAGAAATGAGTTATAAATGAATTACGTCAATCTTTAATGGAATGAATCAAACTTTAGAGACATTTATTTTTTTACACTGAAGTCTATTGAATTTGTTTATACTTCTATATTTTCTCCAATGTGACGACCAGTGTACAACTGTTAACTGACATGTAAGCATATCTCAGCTTGCAAAAGTTATACAAATACAAATACAAATACTTTATCAGACATGGGTAATCCAGCGGAAAATTGTTGATTTGAGCTGAACGGCTGCTATTCGTGAGCTAAATTTGTCCAAACCAACGAATCTCATTTACCCTATATCGCTTGAGCCAAAATGCGCGAAAATTTACGACTGAAGATCGGCACTTGATTGTTCTCATTGCTCATACAGGGAATCTAAGTTTTCGCAACCCCTACTAAGGTTCATTTGTGCTCCCTGAGTTCGGGAATAGAGAGCTTAAAAATTTGCGTACTAAACAAACGGTGACCCGTTTTATGACAGGGACATAGAACTAGGGGGTTGAGTGGTGGAGCCTCAATTATTGGATTGATCCAATCGGAAAAATTAATCAAGAATTCACATCGGAACAAAAAGATTTATATGCTGCGAATCAATTGTTGGATAAAACAAGAATATCATCTTAGACAAACCGTCTAAGGTAAACAGAATATTGCTGATGAAACCATGTGAATACATTGGAAAAGTTATGACAGCTCTACACGACGGAACCAAGTCCACGTGTGGTCTTGGTGGCAAAGACTTACTGCAACAAACTAGGTGCTAAACTAATGGAACTCTGAAAACTGATAGTTGCTGATGCCATTACATACGTCAAGTATACACCCTGAAAGTTGTTTCTTTCTGAGAACACGAATCAGAACGGTGATAGCCGAATTCAGGTGATTGGACGAGAAAGACAGCCTATCAATACCGCTGAAAACAATCCAGCCAACCATTCGTTTTCTACATGTATGTCCACTCTCGTCCCTAAAAAATAAGCGTGTTTTTTACACAAAAAATAATCTTAAATTATTCTGCTTCATTACGAGTGAAATTTTTATATCGAGGGGAGATCATTTGAAAATGCAGTATCCAGACAATGCCGTGCGGTTAAAACATTTTGGCGACGAGGCTAATTTCTACCGAATCCGAACATGAGAAATTTGGTAACCTATCTGCGAGGGATCCTCCGGAAAATCACTCAGGCCTAGTTTGATGTAGCCCATTTAAAACGCCATGCTTGCATAGTTTAAATTTCATATGTCCGATCTGGCTGGTGCTACCCAGCTCAATCCAGTTCTGCAAATTAGTTTGCGATCAGCATGATCGAATCTCATTTGACCACTCAAAGACAGGAATCACGTTCCGATTGTCGTTTAGACGACAGGAGGAAACATTGCTGTGTAGTACTGGATGACTAGTGAAAAATACTAATAACTTTACATAAAGTGAGTATCAAAGAGCGGGAGCGGTATGCAGACAGTATTTTACTTAAAAGTATCCGAGATTTATCAGCTGGTGATACGGTGCAGTTAATCACAGATAATTGTGGCGGAAAGTAATCTTTTTAAACACAACGGGACCAAATGAAGTAAGCAGTGTGTCGAAAAATCGATGGTCCATGTGTTGTTTTATTGTGAACGTTATAGTGTTAATAGCACAGCGATGTCGGTAAAGAATTATATTCGCCTACGTTTCGGTTACCGTGGGTAACCGTCCTCAAGGCAGGTTTTACAATCTATCGTGTGAGTTTCGGTTATGGCGTGAAAAGCGATCACTGAATCTCGTTTTGCCAAAGTTGCTTTGTCTGAAGGCCGGTGTTTTGCTTTTCTCTTGTGTTCGTTTATTCTTGTCTTAAGTTATCTGCTGGTTTGCCTAATGTATTCTGCAAGGCATTCTTTACAACTGATTTTGTAAATGCAGTTGTTTTGGTCTTGTAATTTGATCGGATCTTTGGATTTCATGAGATGGCGTTTCAGAGTGTTGTCAACCCGAAAGAATGTCTGTGGAAATCGCCGAGAATCTTTCTGATTGCCTCTGAAGTGCCTGATCTATATGAAATGCCAATAGAGGCTACACGGTCTTTTCTGTCACTGAGTTGTATCATTGGTTTGTTCGCTTCTATCTGGGATCTTACCAGGAGTGGTGGATAATCATGATTATCCGTTACTCCTATATATATATATATATATATATATATATATTTGTTATGTATTTACTTCCTTTAATTGAATACTTGATGATGCAATTTTCAGGAGGGGGTAAGCGGCCAATCAAACGGGTGTCATACAACACACAAATGAGGAAATTCAGACGGTGGGGGTGGAATCCGAACACACGTCCTCCATGGTGGTAATTTGGTGACGTTACTACCGGGTCACCACCGTTCTGAAAGATGAGCATCTTAATATAAAGTAAAACTGCAAACATTAGGAGTGAGGTTGGAAGTAGAGAAAAACTGTGAAACGTTATCCAAATTGACAGAAAATTGTAAAAGATCTGGAGAATTGGAGATAGCCTGATAAAGAACCACATCATCAGAATATTTGAAGACAGAAGTACGGAGTGCTAGCTGACGAATCGTTGTTATACGTAGAAATTAAGAGCTGTGCCTTGAAGTATTCCGGAGTTGTTCACCAATGGATTTTACTTCTTTTTACCTAGCCTGGTGCACCGAGTTCTCCCAGCGAAGTAATCAATAACCTGGTCTTTTAATGTCTGGGGCAACCGAAGGTTTCCAGTTTATCAGGAAAGGAACAGAAAGAATTCGAATCAAATACAGATGAAAAGTACAGAAGTACACCGTGCACTTATTTCACAGAGTCATTCAAATACTTCCTAGTTTCATGTATAAGTGCGGAAATTATATCCAGCGTGCAATTGTTTAGCTTGTGAACAAACCGAAGAGGATAATACGAAAAACAAGGGGGGCTTAGATATGCGTCCAGCGGAATTTTATAGAATAAGATGGACTCGCATGGCTAGAACGGTGGGATTAGAGGATATTGGAATGGGAACAATTTTTATCGGTCTCTAGCAATCTGGGATAAAACAAGTGCTTAAGTGAGTCTGTGTGAGTGGGTGTTCTAGAATAATGCTCATGTTTCAGCAAAACTATTAGCTCTATAAATCATATGGGAGAATAGAAACCGTCATGACTACTATTGGAGACGTGATTTTCATATTATGCCAAAGCCTAAAAAGCTTTTATTCAAAAACAGTCTTCACTTCAACGGTATCATCCAGAGCAGACGGCATAAGGATGTGGTTAGATGAACGGGTGAAAGCTGTGCTAACTCCGTCCAAATCCGTTGCACAGTCCGGAGTTTTGGCTTTAGACCAACAACGCAACACTTTGGCACTGAACTCACTCATATTGTCAATTGTTTTGTTTTCCCCTTGTTTACCACAATTCTGATATAATTTTGCTTGATCGTTTTTGATTGACTATGTGGCTACTGTTGAATACCCACCTTTCGGGGTGCATAAAGCAAACGCTAGACTTGACTTGACTTGAAAAGTAATCAATGCGTGGAAGAGATGTTTCGTGTGACTGGTGCTATTTGTCCAGTAAATTCCTTGAAGATGGCATGATGCTGAAATCAACCACTGTGCGTGAATGCAATAGTTACGAGGAGAGAAGATTTTGGGATCCGTAAGGTCAGCATCGAACTGAGTTGTTTACCAGTAGTCAAACGGTTTCATAGCCACTTTGTATCCTCTGTTGTTCCACTCCCAGATGTCTTATTCAATTTTGAATACCATGGAAATCCATCGAACGAGTATTCATACACGCACCAAACATGTTACTTATAAATGTGAATATTACTTCACTGTATTACCAGTCAGCATAGCTTGTGTACAAATCTAACTGGATGTAACTGTCAAGTTTACTCTGTCGAATTCTGATTGTGTGATCTGAAATTAACTGTATCCTCTGTTCAATAAACGTTTTCATAATCAATAAGCTGTATCATTTAACTAACCGCTTTTTAATGATATATCGCAGATAACTTCCATGTTAAGGGAACCACTACTTACGGCAGCCGCAAACTTAAAGCATTGGTTAAGAAAAAGGAACAGCTTTCTATTCCAGCTGACTTCTAGGCTCTCTACAATAAACGTTTGATGGTGCGACTGAGGTCCCAGCTTTGAGCGTACATGCTACCTCTGGCTATAAGTACGCAGGTAATTTCTCCAACACAACAGGTATTTGTAAGCACATAATTCGCACCTCTACCAAGTATCTAAAGCTTTAATTTCTCTTGGCTGATAGTCCACTGTCACTCTGACCGTCCCCCCCCCACCCGCCCACTAGTCGTGGATTGTGTNGCGGCCCTCATCTCCAATCGTAAACTGATCGCCTCACAACAATCCAATCCATCCGCTCGACTCACTCTAAACGCGGCCGAGTTCCTGCTCGGAGAACGACTTCAATTTGTCGTCGAGGAGCATTTGAGTCAGGTTTGTCTGGCCCTGAGTGTGTATGCGCGATCCACCGGCAAGCTACAGGACGCGATCACTCTCCTGGGACGTTGCGTGACCGGGCCGAATGGTTTAGCCTACGGTGAAGGATTGGCCCATTGGCAAGCGATCGTGATCCGACGCAGTATGGTCAAAAGAACACACGTACTTTTCTGATCCACCCGCGGAGTATATCTAACGTTTCAGTAGCCATGACTCTCACCTCACCTTACGATGACCTTGTGTTAATAAATGGACCCTCTAAAGTCTCGATGGAAGTCTCTATTTGTTTTGTTGTTATTGTTGTTGTGTTTTATTTAACACAAATCAGGCGTAGAAGGTGTACATGTGACCGTTTGTGATGAGACTCAATGGGGCTAGTAGACAACTATGACGCAGAGCTGTGAGATAGCCCTCTCACATTTGGAGGCATCAGTGCATGGGCTGTTTACCAAAAGCAAATCGGGCACAGATCGGATTAGTTAAGCGATGGGCTGTAACCACCGAGAACGTCCATTAGATAAACAATCCTCTATCGAGAAAAGCTGGCCTGAGACAAGGTTCACTTTTTTCGTCTAGCACTAGGTGTAGATGATTTTTTGCACTCTCATTTGACCGGTCTGGATGCTTGAAATGGTCAAATTTGCAGGCATTCCGAGATCAGTCTGGTAACCACTAAAAACTATAGATGTTGTAACCATGGGGAATGTTCTCCACACACTAGATTCCTAAATGATCGTCTTCCCATAAAGTTTCATGTTCGAAAGTAGCCAAATAGGACACTGATAGGGGCGAGTAGGAGACCATTTATTGTGCAAATGGCACTTATTTATGAGGACGAGAGTGGATAAGGGGATGTAAATACGGAATGATTGGTTGACTGAATCGTTTTCAATCGTCGCGGATTCCGATCAGTCACTTGAGTTATGCAATTCCTTTTCTTATTATAGGTCCCAAAACGAAGCAGTTTTCGGAAATTATGCTGAATCTCTGACAATAAGTATGCATGTTTTATGCAATGAGCTAAATTGATGCATTTCTGAGGTAATTTTATTTGTGCCCTGATCGGGGAGTCACCGATTTAGCATATCATGCAATCCAATGGCAATCAGTTCGCTGCTTGCAGTTTCTGTCTCATAAGTCCAGCTGAAAAATGCCACACGCAGTTGGTGTTCAAGCGTGTTGGAGGGAGGGGGAGCCCGTAGAAACAACTTAGTTGCGGCAGTGATCAACTGGAAAACGTCAAAAGCTAGTCTTACGCACGCAGGAAACACAGTGAGTGCTGAGCTACTTTACTTCTGTGTGAAGCATGGATCTACAGAAATTGGAAAATCGTAACATTTACGATAAATTCAAACGGACTTAAGCCTAGGCCATTTGAAGCCAGCGTACGGTGTATTATGCAAGACCGATCCCGGTTCTGAATCCACTCGAAAACACTGGCAGGTTAACAGCGGGTGACGCAGTCCCAGTTTCCATACAATTAGCGTCGTTCCAAAAGGCTTCACAATTCCTGGCCGCTCACCGACGCTCTCAATACGCAGATGGGACATGCTTCTCATAGTAGGTTTTACGCGGAGGGAGCTCTCAGACGACTTATAACACAGGGAAACTACAAAAATAACCCTGAACCCAACGTTCCAGTGACACTTACACATGACTCACACTCAATTCAAACTGGATGTGTCCGTGTCTTCACTACAACGGACAATTTCAAACGTAGCGGTAAGAATGGCGTGTAAAACCAAGACGGAAGTGTACAGTTACAAACATCGAAAAACAGAACAATAGTAAACAGTTACTGATCAAATTACCGTTCAATGTTGGGATTCTATCATTTGACATTAAATTTTGCGTGTAGCGCAGTCGGTAGATATTGTCATTTATTGACAAGTATTGAAAATCGGTTCTCGTAACTCGGGTGAACTGAGTTTAATTTCGCCTGTTCGCTGAGCTTGGCAATTTGTTTGCAAGCGTTTCATCTCCATCCGAGGTGACATCATCGGTGCTTGTGAAGTGGCAGTGTTCTGCTTGTACCCATTCGTTTATATATGTGTTTTTCTCCACCGACTGTTTTATTGTCCCTTGTTCTCGACTGTGTTCGACTAGGTTCATCGTTGAACTGGTGCGAGGGTATGAAGATGGGATGGGACGAGGTTGTCCGTCCGTCCTGATTGCGATTCGCAGGTCAGGGCGTGAATTTTTGTTGTGTCATTTGATCCCTCATTTGCATTGGCATGTGCACGTGATCCAGTTCAATGTGCCTGTTTATTGAACTGAGTGAAGAATGACAAATCTTGAGAAATTTTGTGATATATTTTGATCGGGCTTGGTCGATGATTTGAACTGATTCGAGGTCAAACTGATGTCTTTCTTGGCCTTTATGGGGCGAAGTCAATGACAGTGGGCCATGTCTCCTGATTGCCGACTGGTGTTCTATGATGCTTGTTAATAGTTTTCATCCAGTTTGTTCGATATAGTGTTCTGGACAGTCCTTGCAGTGTATTCTCTAGAAAACAATGCTCTTTTCCTTCTCCATTGATCTCTGCTTTGGTTTTGACCAAAGTCTCATTAGACAGATGATCGGTTTGTGGGTAACTTAGATTCCATATGATCTGAGAAAACTTGTCGTCATTTCCGAAACGTCGTTGATGTGCGGCAGGGTCGTTCTCGTTCTTTCGTTCTTTGAGTCAGAGTTCTTTTGATGAGGTTACGGGTGTATCTATCGCGAGCAAATACTCTGAAGTGCGTTTGGATACTTCCAAACAGGGTTCTAACACAGTGAATACAGTGAGAACAAGTGACAACAAAAATAGTCGGTGGATAAGAACGCATATATAAACGAGCGGGTACCAGTAGAACACTGCCACTTCATAAGCACTGATGATGTCACCTCTGCTGGTGATGAAACGTTTGCAAACAAATTGGAAAGCTCGGCGAACGGACGAAACAGAATTGTCATTTTTAAATGCTTACTACTTGATTAAATGCAGTAGCCAAAATATGAACACAAAAATTCAAACGTTCATCTAGAGAATTTACGGCGTGAAAGTTTAACATTGTGCCATAACTGAGTCACATTTTTCTTTCTCCTGGTTCGAAGACAGCAAATAGTAGTGTGGTGTATTTCTCTACCCATCGGGTTCGAAGATTTTTCAACTGATAAACCTGATTCCCTCTCGTGTACATGTGGGTGTGTGGAATAGAGTGAGGGAAAGTTGAGTATGGTGAACAGGTTAGAAAAACGTCTTTATTTGGCTGAAGGTTATCAGAATGGCACGTAAATTTGATTCGAAGGGCATTTCACACGGTCACACTCCATCTCAATTGAGATGAAAGCAATGCCAAATTGCTGGTGGCGTGTTCGAATCGCAGGAACAAATTCCCTCAAATCGGTCATCAGCTTCCTCAAAAAATTTTGCTATTGTTCAATCGAGTAAGGAATTATGGATTCCGGAAAGGAACCCTGGGTGACATACACTATTCAGGATATCAACTCAAACGCGGACAAGAGGAATGGAATAAACCGTTTGCATTGTTTGGAGTTTCAATCCCCTTGGCGTGTGGTAGTGAATATGACAAGCGCGAAAACAAACCGTTCGCCACAATTACATTCCACTCTGAAACGAAACAACTTGATGGTTCTGCATGCCACTTTAAAGTGCCAACACAAGTGCATATTCAGTCGGTTGTCGTTGTCGGCTTAGCTAACTATTTTTGAGGTAGCATGCGTTGTAAACAAAAGAACAGAGTGGTGAACAAGCTCGTTTACAAAAATTCATATTCATGTCAATACATCTCGAAAAATATCACCATTTGGGTGTTGAATCCGTGTTGATCACCTACTACTATCGTCCCCGCGTATCCAGTTTACTCTGTTCCATTTGTACTTTTCCTTACTTCACCCTTGAGGCTTGTTCCTCTTTATCCATCTTATTGTGTCACATGTCTGAGCCGATCCACGAATTTATTGATCGAATTGATTGTTTCTCACCCTCACCCTTTGTGTCAGTGACCCATGTCACCGCTGTTCAGTTGACAAAGCCATCGATCGATATATGACACTTTCTTTCTCGTCCATTGTACCCCGACGCGAACACTTGACCACCTGCAGGTACCTTCGTAATTCACACACCAGCGTGACCGGGAAGTTACATGCGTGAATTGATGTACACACACACACACACTACACCAGAACCCACTCATCGCCACCAGTCCCATTGGTCGTCTCTTCTCTTCCATTTGATTGGTTCATTGTCGGTCTTCAGATCTTTTGCGTATGTCTCTCCCTATTCATTCTGACCGTTGATCTTGATCGATCTGCACGTGTAAGCAGTCGTTGAGTTGAACGCATTGACAGCCATTGAAGCCTCTTTTTGACACAGCAAAACGCTGTCTTTCTCTTGGTATGTTGTTGTAATTTAATTCCCCATTTTGTTCTTAAGACGCACTATCTTTCGATTGTGCCTTGACAGTGCAAGCTCGCACTCACCGAATTGCCTCACGATTCGAGGTTTGTAACTTTTATTCGTAATCATGTTTCTCATAATAGTACCGCATTTCAAGAGAATCTCGTCTTCTGTTGACTTCGGGATTAGCGCGTCACTCGATCGTTAGGACGGATTACCAGTGTGCAATCCACATTACAGAATCTTCTCAAGGGATTCTACGTTGGGAATAAGATTGTCTTGGGAAGATAAAATAAAATAAAGTCACAGATTATTAGAAACGATTTCATCGTGAGAGAGAAAATCGGATTTACAATGATCACGTATTTATTTGTTCATTCATCTGATCACCGAGATTACTCGTGATGCGATGTGTATGGACTTGGGTGGGTCAGGGAAGATATTAGCGCGTGTACAAATTGTTTTTGTGCACACAAAGAGGGGTTGTGCAAACGAATGCCCACCGCTTCTTCTGTAGCCAACATCCGACAGCGAACCTGCCTCGATAGTTGCCCACTAACTTTACACAGAGGGCTTGGAAAGCCTCGGACAAGTCCACAGTGTGATTTGTTTCAGCTGGGTATGAAACCACTGCACTGGTGAGTGACTTAATCGTACCGGCGTTCAGCCACGGAGGGTGGTATTCAAGTCAAGTATTTGCTTTATGCACCCCGAAAGTTGGATATTCACATAGTCATCTAACAATTATCGAACAAAATTATTACATAATTATCGTGAGCAGTGAAATTGAATACAATTTAAGAGATAACTGAGTAGAGGTCCGAAGCAATGCTTCGGATCCATTCGGACAATCGTCTGACCGTGCGGTCTATGTACGTTGCTCCACAGGACCAAGTAAATGAGTATACACAGAATAAGACTGTGGAGTCTGGAACTTTGTGCTCCAGTCGCAAACACATAATTGGCTTGGACGTGAACAACACACGCAGTTTGGATGCATAGAAAGTCTGATCGATTGTGTCGGATAATCTTCTTTCTATGATCTCAGCTGATGTGTCCCCTTTGAACGGCAAAGTAATGTACACAGATTTTTCTTAACCTCGATGTTTGGTACAGAGTTTTTCGTGCACTGAATCATCTTGCTGACTAAACGATCCGGATACCCGTTACGTGCAAAGATCGCATTTAAAGCGCGCAATTCTTCTTCTAGCGTGTCCTTACTGCAGACCTTTCTTGCCCTATCCATTAGGCAACGAACCAGGTTCCTTTTTACCATAAGTGGTCTTTCCAAGTTGTGTGCGGAACACTGCACCGAACCATCTGATCGACGGGTGATGCCGACATCTAGAAACGACAATTTGTTGTTACATTCCAGTTCCAAAGTAAATATTATGTTAGAATGCGCAGTGTTGAATCTTTTTAATAGTTCTGTTGCGTTCAACGTTGCGTTGATCACACAATAAATGTCATCTTTGTACCGCGTGCATGGTACACAGTCTTAAAGGGATGACTGCAATTGTTTTTAAGTTATTCTATGAATACGTCTGTGAAAAGTGGTCCCAGAAGTGAGCCCATGACCACATCATCCTTTTGTCAACAGATCTTGTCGTTAAAATTGAACTGAACAATATACATGCAGAAATAAAGCAGTTGTTTTAGATCATACAAAGGGAGGCCGAGCTCTTCATTATTGGTTTGCACATAACTGCACAGGTATTCAGTCGTTTCACTGATGGGAACATTTGTGAATAAGGTGCTGGCGTCCAGTGAAACCAAGGTTATGTCACGAATTTTGTTCACAAAAGCAAATGTATCGAATCAAGCTAAATTCTCTTCATCTAGCATTTTATCTAAACACTTTCGTCCTATCGCCTTCACCTCCTCTGGACTTAAACTTGCAGAGTGCGCTACTCTCACCAGCGGACCAGAAATGCGCAAACAATGAGAGATCGTCAATAAAAGAGTACTGGGTGTAGGTCTGACCAATGCAATGAAGCAATGCTCATCTCTCTTGGTTCAAATACCAGGTGATTCACTAAGACGACAACACGCGGCTGAGCAGACATCACAGTTACGGTTTATTTATACTGTGTCAAGTAGCCACAGGTGATCACAACTCACAAGCCCGTCCATAAACTCTAGTGGGATGTGGTGAGTGAAAGGAAAGACGAGAAAACACGGTTTGCATGGTTGAGTATGGTTAACTATGCGAGAGCTGCCGCGGTTATTTGCGAAAAGGGAGCTGGAGGCTTGAAGATACAAGTAGTTTCACATTATTTCTCAACTCCACCGTTGTGAAAATAAACGATTTGGTGAGCGAGGAATTGTTTTCGGATAATCCTAGTTATGCCCTCATATATATATATATATATATATATATATATATTGTAGATTCTCTTGAGAAGATTCTGTAATGTGGATTGCACACTGGTAATCCGTCCTAACGATCGAGT
>UZAN01059305.1:0-11418 GCA_900618425.1 Echinostoma caproni
GGAGAAACGCTTTTACAGGCACGGGGACATTGCATAATCCAAGAGCAAGATCAAGCTCACTTGTGACCATCTCTTTGTTTTGAGTAAGCAAGCAAGATACACTACAGGTGAATTGCAGTGATCGTTATTTCGAGATGAAATTTGACGCAGTTGGGAGCGTGTGGAATGATGAGAACGACAGTGTCAGTTCTATGTGCGATGTTTGGTCTGGATCTGTGAGAATCCTCTCCGCAGATTTCACACAGGAAGTTACGTGATACTCTGGAAGCTTCAAAACTAACTCATTTTGCAGGAATAGAAGATACAGGACTAATCATAGTTGAACCGCGGTGTAAGACTTTCACATCTTGCTTGAGTAAGCCAGGAAAATATAACTGATGAGCAGTAAAGTAGGATGGGGAAAACACATTGATAGTCAAAGATAGACGTAACTGACTGGAATGCGCGCAACTGCCGAATTTGAAATGATGGGCGCTGCAGTTTAGCAATACAGTTTTGGATGTGGGTTGACCATTGAAGATTGCTATCTATGGTTACACCAAGATATTTGACAGAGTTCGGCCTGGATAAAGGATTGTTATTAATCACTGTGGTGTCTGTCGAATATATAGAGCGAGCGAAACTATTCAACCATTCAACACATTTATTGGAGTTAAGGGGTTAATCCCGATAAAGAGGAGCATCACTGAATTTGACGAAAATTGTCTGAGATAGCTTCGATCTTGGGAAGAGGAAATGAGTTACCACAGCCCAACGAGATCCGCATATTTCAAAATACATGCAAGAGAAACACAAGGAATATCCCAAATGTGCGTGGAAATTAAGTATGCGGATAGCACAGCTCCTTAACGAACTTCGGAGTTGCTGACCATGGGTATTTGTGGAAGCTTTCCCCCATCTCGTGGCTTGCACTCTATCAGTAAAATAGTTGGATAATCAAGCCAACAATTGCTTGGGACATTCAGACGATTCCAGATTTTGAAATAACTTCGGTTTAGGAATAGAATCAAAAGCTGAAGAGACTTAACAGAGTTGTTCCAAAGAATTAATGATGAAATGAATAAGAGTGGAGACTGCGTCTAAGATGACTCTATTAGGCTTGTAAGCAAACTGCAAAGTGTCACTGGGAATGTTTATAGACTGCTGAAGGCGTTTGGGGATAGCCTTTTCAGTTCACCTAAGAGGTGAAGATTTTAACGGTGTTGGATGAAAACTTTTGAAGATGATGGAACATTTGTCCGCTTTTATGGTGGGAAATGACACAAAAGTTGTTTTTTAACACAATAAATTGAGCAAAAACTAGTTTCATTTTCAAGGACTATATCCTGTTCGGCGATGACTACTCTATGGAGGAATCCACGAAGAAAACTGGGTATTTGGAGGAAGCGGACAACCCCTGTGCGACTCGGTTATTTGTTTGTAGGTACTTCTCCATGTGCACCTTGAAAAGCTAGTGGATGCTATCAGCGGAACTGATTCGCACGTGGCACGGCGATTTTCAATTACATTTATCGGTTTACCTGATTTTACACGAGAGAAATCCCAGTTACTAGCCTTTGAGATTGAGCAAGTCCAAAGTGAACTTTTCTTCTGTCTGTTTGTGTCTTTCGTTGTTATGAAAATGCAGTCAGACAATGATAATGTATTTGTATGACTGTGTTATGCATATGGGAAGAATAACATTTGGGAATCGGACACGAAAAGAAACATCCATGGATAAAACTGATTTTGTTACTCTGGAACTGGAGAAAAAACTACAACGTTGTTCAAACAACAAGTCAAGCTAATCGTAAGAAATGTCAGTTACCGGTCTTTGCTGTTAAAAAGAAAGATGAGATATGGATTTGGGAAAAGGATGATTATTGTGCGTCTAACGAGGGAAAACTCTCAACACTATATTTGATCGGTAGAACCCAAATCGGAAGACGAAAAATTGTTTTCGGACAATTTATAATCGTGTCTGTACAGAACATGGATCTCACCCAAACAAAGGTACACGGGAATCGCCCCACCCTTACACACTCTTTCCATCCCAGATGACCTATCGATCCAATGTGAAAATATGGCCCTACCAACAACAAACTTTTATATGATCTGTACAGGCACGAGTATGAATCGTTCGAAAAACAATTGTTCTCCTTCGAACTTGTTTTCTGATGATCCTATTTGATTGATTAAACCGGCAGAAATACCTATTAGTTTTCGCAGGTCATATTAGTTAACCCAGTCCGTTCCTACCTACTCATTTGTGTGTTCATGTGCGTCAAGCTACGTAGATAGAACCATAAAACAGTGCTCGCAGATGATCAAAGAACACCAACCAGCCTGGTTGACTACTGAGGTCGTTAAAACCATCTCAAGTGCCATTGTGGAACATCTCGCCAATATGGGGCATACTGTGAATGAAGATGCCTTCAATGTGATCTACCTGGTGCCTACCTTTCCATCAGAGGCTGTTCGTCAACAACATTTAGCAACCCATCACTTTGTTCCCAAAAGCGATTTGTTAAAGCATTTCAACTATCATGGCCGGAAGTGAATTTGATCGCATGACTAGAGCTGACCATTTCCATGACCCCTTGATCCGTTCGACTGACCCTGTGTCCCAAACAGGTGATGGTTAACCTTGACTCTGTCCCAACCCTCTTGGGACACACCCTTATTCCCATCCATCAACCACTGCATTTTTGTTTGTAAACCGGGCAAACAAACAGCAAATTATATCTACCAATCCAATCCTCACACATGTCAAACGTTATGCAAATGTGATTTGCCTATTACCTATTCATATAACTGTAATAGTCAAATGAGGAAGTTAACGAAAACGAGTTTGTTCGCTATTTCATGTTTTCACAATTCGATCCGTAGAATCAACGCTCGGTCTCAACATGCAGAAATCTATGGGTATTTTCGGTCTATTCTGCTTACTGGACCCGTTCTACAGGCTTTCAAAGGGAGAGGTTGTGCGTGCACATAGTTCCTGACACCTTCTATCCTATCACGATGCTTGATACCGTGGTTTGTCGCTGAGTCTTTCGACGACGACATGCATCAATTTGCATATCGTTTTGCGCTCAACATTTGATGCTGTTGCAAACCTTGTTCATTCAATAATTTCAGTACTAGATTGGAAAGGTAAGACAGTCAGAATAGTGTCCTTGATCGATCGGTATCGGAACAAGATTGCCGAAAGTGATGTTAGTCCAAACGTGAGGTGATGGATCCGCGACTATTTCACAAATGAAAAGGAAGTTGACGTGCCTCCATGGCAAAAAAATTCCGACACTCGCCCACGTGCTTCTTGTGTTCTGAAAGGTGCAATATTTCCCCATTTCGCTTTTCAGTGTTTGTCAAACAATAGACCATTCCTCTTGCATTCAATGGCTGTAAATACGTAGATGACATTTTTTTGGGTTGCGAAGCATCCACATGTTGTGTTTCTCCCTCTTGGAAGATGTACCATATTCAGTCCGCACAGATAGGTCCTCTATGTCAATCATGAACCCGTAACGAAATCAACCATAGTATACTTCCTTGGCGTCACGATATCAAATAGCTTATCATGCTCACTGCATGTTCAAAACACATTCTGTAATGTTCGAAAGCTGTTTTACTAATCACTTCGATTGAGAAAACTTTCTGTTACTCACAAGCAGATGGTTAGATTTGTGAACGCATGAGTTCTACCCAACTGGTTGTATTGCTCCCCAGTGATTTTTCCCGGTATGTTGAAGAAAGACTTTTATTTACTGGCGAGATCTCTGAAACATCTCTAAATGNATTCTATTGTAGACAGAAACTTACAAGCATGTGAAAATTTCACTGCCAAACTACTCTCAGATACTTATCACTCATTACACAACGAATTTCCAAAAGCTGTATCTACATTATCCACACGCTCAAGTTTTAAACTTTATTTGCACGTACCTCTTCTTATCGAAATTCTGTTTTTCTATATCTAGCACGGCTACTTATTGAGACGGAGAAAATTTCCACTGCATTGCGCAATTGCTTGCTTCGTTGACAAACACAATCTATCGCTTCCAGCTACATTATGTAGGACTTTGTAAATTTGAATCTGCAAATATGGTGCAAATGCTGAGAATCCACCCATCCGAGTGCACAAAGCAACTACTGAATTGAAAAAAACCTTGAATTCATCGCCGATCAGGTGCACAAAGAGCTCGGTAGGCTAGCATACATTTTGCTGTTTTGAGTTACATTTGTGCTCACGGTCCAGCACACCTCTCAACTATTCATGGGAAAATATATGGGACAGTATGTGTAAACGTTTGGCCGTGTTCTTACTGTGATAAACTTGTTTCTTTCTCTCAAAAATGTTTCGAAATGTAAAGTTCTTTCCCTATACCACAGGAGAATTTTCTCGTATTTCCTCGGAAAGCAGCTACTTCTAGTGAAAAAGACTTAGGTATTGTTGTTTACGAGGATTCAAGCTACTCCATCAACTGCGCTAAGGTCTCGTCCGCTACTGTGAAGAATGTCGATATACGTAGGTGAGTCTCTAGTCGTTTTTTCAGTACTGTTCCCACGTTTGCTATCAATGTACATTCGACCGTACACAGAGTACGCCATCCAAGCTTAGAGACCGTGGTTGGAAAGCGATCGCAAAATCACTGAGTACTCACAAAGGACGACCACCAAGATGGTCCTGGGGTTGCAATACCTCACTTTTGATGAGAGATTACGATCAATGAGACCATATACTGCTCAGTACCGCCGAACTCGGGAGACCTGATTTTAACGAATCAAATGCTGCAAAACCCAAACCACCCATGTCGAACACCACCCATGTTATCGAACAATGTACACCTTAGAGGACACCGTTTCAATTTACTGGTTCCAAAGTGTCGAATGGAATGCCGGCACCAACCTTTTGCGGTCAGAGTATGCAGACCTGGAATGTCCTTCCATCTTAAGTCGTTTGTGCACCTACTAATGAATCTTTCAAGCCGAGACTTGATGAAACCTTGGTACACATCACATTCCTAAATCACCAAAAGTAAACGCAAATTTGTTGAAGCCTACATTCTCTATTATCTCCTAACTGGAACTATGTGATATTTTTTGTCGCAAAACGATTCAGTTGTGCAAATATCCTATGCAGACAGGAGAAGCATGACCTCGTAAGTAATTCCCATAATAAAACTCTGACCTTGACTTTGATGGTATTCGACATTAATCGACTGATAAAATGTTGTTGGTCGTCCTAGGTGATTACATTTAAAGTAAATATTTCAAACATTTTTACGAAATTATTTGTGTATTTGTAAGTTACATTCCTTAAGTAAGCTAAATGCGGTTTATTTAAGTTTGTGTAGAATTTCAATCTGAGAGAAAATTTATTACAAAACCGCAACATTTGAAGTGAACTAAAAGGTGACCTCAATCCAGATGATACCTGGTCGGCGCGATAATAGCATGGTGGGACACGTTAGCAGCATGATGGAAGTCAAATATCACATACCAGATTGAACTAGAAGGGAATGCAATCAAATTATTACATCACGAATTGTTTAAGAAAAGTGAAGTCTCTGAGTCTGACCGTTTCGATACACCTATTAGTCAGTGAACAAAACAATCGATCTTCCCGTCTATCTTTGTCTATTTATCTATCACTCTGTTCGTTCAATGATCAATAAATTACAACTCAATGTATTAGGAATCACAGTTAGCTCGATATCCTTTACTAAATCTACTGTTAAGGATTCGAACTTTTTGGGACCAATTTCGTTCCCTGACACGGTTGTTACACCATTGCGTTCACTCACGTATGATTTCAGTACTTTCCACTTCTGAAAAACAATTTTTTGAAAAAGTAAGTAAACAAATGACAAGGAAAATATTTTTAAAGTTCGATCAAAGGTTTTGTTTTAAAATGCATTACTATCTCCGAAAATAAATATCAAACGAGAATGGTAATCTTGTTTGAGTGTTGATTGAAAATGGAATGTGAGCAGCTGCGTTGAACCGGATACCATGGTGAGACATGCACAAGCGCCGTCAGCGGAATGCAGGCAAACCTTCCCATGCCCTCGTAAATTGACTAGAACTAATCCATTTTGAAAGGTAATCAGCTTCAATTGGAGATGATGTAATTGATAATTTGTGATTTAAAAAGGAATCTCTAATGTGTGCAGTGCAAACAGGAGGCATCATGAGCAAGGATATGCTGTGTATGTATGTACGCATATATGTATGTATGTATGTATGTATGTATGTATGTATGTATGTATGTATGTATAATTGGACGAAAGTTTACCGCGAGAAACCCTCGGTTCTCTTGATCGTACGGTAGAATCAAACGTACAATGCAATTGCGATCTCCAGTAAGGTCACAATTGGATGTGTTTGTGGTGATTAGTACTCGTTAAAAGTTTCCCACCATAGATATAGCCAACTTTATTTCAGGGGTTAAGGTAACCAATACATACGAAACCTCAGAAAGATTGGGTCCGACAATCACCAGTTGCCTATCACGGCGGATCACGCATCATACATGAACCTCAGGTTGCTGAAACCGAAGTCGGATTTCGAGTCCTACTGGGGACTTTACCGGAACTTCTCCCGCCTAGTGTTTACGCAGAACATAAGGTTGAGTCCATTGCCGCATGATAATAGTGGGGAAGAAAAATGAAAATCGGAGGAAATTCATTTTTTGTGTACAGAAAAGCAAATACCAGACAACTTGGATGATTGTGATCAATTGTCCTGGCCGTTTCTCGGCCGAACAGTTTGGAACACCGCAAATCATTCCTTACGTGAATGAGTTGAGTTGAACCCATTTTGGTTAGATTTATTTTTGATTCTTTGGTTTTCGCCTTCGACGCTCGATGTCGACGTTGATCGTTCGTAGGTCAGAGATGTATACAATTTGCGCATCCCCATAGGGTGGCAACGTGAACAAAAGCTGTAAACACACCAGATTTAGGAGTATTGAACAAGGGCCCGCGGACAATCAGTGCCGCTGGCTGTTTGCGATATAAGTGTTCTTCCCTCTGCACAAGTATGGCAAAGGCAATACGACAGGGGAATGGAAACAATTTGACGGCTACTGATTTGTCTAAAACAACCTGGATGAAATTTGGGTTGTTTGTGGAAGTGCAATGGGCAGGAAGTTATGTGCTATTTGGAATCATCATCGTTGCAGGTAAACGAAAACTTCATTTAGACCACTGATTGAAGAATGAGAAGACCGTGACTCAAGAGGTAGTTCTTTTGGAATCATCCATCCAGTAATACAATACGTCTGGCTTGGTAAGTAGGTCAGAAATTGGACAGAAATGAGGTCGGACTGCCGGAGAAAGCTGCGACTATTCCCTTTAGGTAGGTAAAGTGTTTCTAAGTGTCATGACTGCACAAAGATCTTTCCCAGTGTGTGATTTAGTTCTCGACCAGTATTCGATACATGAAAATCAAGTTTTGCCTTCCAATTCTTCTCCAGGCAACTCGGGTTTTCAAAACGTTAGTTCTGACTAACAGCCTACGACATATGCGTAGGCGGATGCATGTTCGCTGGTCATACCAACCAAAAAAAGTTGCACTGGTTTCCGTTTCATATCCGTTATTTTGAGAGCAACTTGAACAATCGAAACCTTAATGTTTTGCAATCACACAACGGATGCACACCGCACTGGCAACTATGAGGGAAAATTAAAACTATTCTACAGTGAGATTCTGATTGCTTGTTTTACTATCAGAATAGAAAACGATGCAATTCCCGTCTGAGCAAACCCAAGACGCATTCGTCTGCCGAATCGCATACAGAGAGTCAATCAAACGACGCGATGCAGCCGTTGCGCAATAAAGTGAACACATGCCAAAATTTTGAACCCCATGCAAACCAGTGAAATGAACATACTGGAAGAAGTCAGTTTCGCAAAAGAAAATATCCGACGGACGCCACAGTGATTAATAACAATCCTTTATCCAGGCCGAACTCTGTCAAATATCTTGGTGTAACCATAGATAGCAATCTTCAATGGTCAACCCACATCCAAAACTGTATTGCTAAACTGCAGCGCCCATCATTTCAAATTCGGCAGTTGCGCGCATTCCAGTCAGTTACGTCTATCTTTGACTATCAATGTGTTTTCCCCATCCTACTTTACTGCTCATCAGTTATATTTTCCTGGCTTACTCAAGCAAGATGTGAAAGTCTTACACCGCGGTTCAACTATGATTAGTCCTGTATCTTCTATTCCTGCAAAATGAGTTAGTTTTGAAGCTTCCAGAGTATCACGTAACTTCCTGTGTGAAATCTGCGGAGAGGATTCTCACAGATCCAGACCAAACATCGCACATAGAACTGACACTGTCGTTCTCATCATTCCACACGCTCCCAACTGCGTCAAATTTCATCTCGAAATAACGATCACTGCAATTCACCTGTAGTGTATCTTGCTTGCTTACTCAAAACAAAGAGATGGTCACAAGTGAGCTTGATCTTGCTCTTGGATTATGCAACGTCCCCGTGCCTGTAAAAGCGTTTCTCCCCGTTGATTACGTACTTTGTGACGGTTGGCGCGTATGATTTCTTAGTTGGAATGTGAGCTTCAGTGTTTGCAATAGTTTCACACAATACACGATATGATACAATGTAATCCCGACAACGTTTTCTTTCGGTTACATGTTTACTGTAATTCACGAGTATTCGAGGTACCAACTACGTAGACGGAGCTACATTTTCATTACGCATATTCCAGGAGAAGGCTTTAGCGGATTAAATCAATATTCAGAAAACGGTTCATCAAGCAGCTTTGCCTTTCTTCGGTCCAAGCAGTTTGCTCGACGTTTCTTATTAGCAATGCAAATAGATGAATAATTGACAGATAAATCGAAAGATAAACTGACCTCCAAGAATAACTGTGAAATTGGGACGGGAAGATGACAAAGGAAGTAAAGTGGTACCGGTTAAATATCAGGTGGAGTTCAACGTAACCATTTGCAATACACTCTGCAACGGAGCACAGGAAGGCCAGAGTCATCCGTTCAAAATGTTTGGAATAGTTTCAATTTCGTTATCAAATCAACCGGAATTCTGTTGGGTGTCATCTTGGTGAGCTTTGAATGTTGTTGACGTTTGCAAGTCAACTTTTTCTCTGATGGAAAACCTGGTAGCCCCTTAGAAGTATTATTTTTTTCTAGATCGTACTGTGCACCGGAATAATTAGGCATTCATTGCCGCCGATATGGCTCCAAAACCTTCATCCAACTAGAACACGACTACCTGTCGCTAACGTTACTAGTCTCTTTTTTGTCTACTTACCCCATGACAGACGTTTCCGCCAGTCGCCGGCAGTTTTCCGAACAGTATGAAAAGTCTGCCTTTATTTTTAGCTTCTTTAATTAGGGTTTTTCAAGCTGATATACTATCCGTGTATTCATTTCAAGCGTCCGTATCTTTAACGGATTAGAGGAGAAAGTGCTTGGTGGCAGCTCTTGAATGACTGATCGCATAAACTCTCTTGAATAACTCAAATGAGTGCTTGGCAGATTGAAGTCTTATGTTGAAATTGTGAAAAATCAGTAGCTTAGGTGGGATTTGAACTCACGCATGGTCGCCGCCTACGACGTTTTACAGAGCACGCTTTACCAGCTGAGCGACGAGGACATCATAAAAGCTGGTCCGTGTGGCCTGGTCTTTCCACACTCCAATCACCCATTGAATTCACAAATACATATGGCATCCACCAGGTAGCATGTAAACCGACTACCGCATAAAACTTCAATTTTTGATTCTATGTACCTATGTTCATCTCAGAGTGCATCCACTGATGTTGGTGCTCCAAGAAAGCCATCCCGACTGCAGACACCACTCGTTTGCAGTTAGAGTATGCAGCACATGGAACTCTCGTCCACCTTACATAATTTGTGTGCCAACATTAGTATCTTTTAAGTGTCAGCTTGATGATGCTCTGGCAAACATTATACTTCAACACTCAACTATATAATATATTCTTGTGTTCGTCACAAGCATTACATACAACCTTTACGTACATGGGCTGTGATCTTGCGAATCGTGTTCCGAACCAAAAGTGTAAACACTCTATGGGATTTATTGAGCGGTGTCTTTGTAAGTTTTGCCCATAATAAAAATTTGAAATTAGAATTTGCCGAACAACCATTTCAAGAATCAATCTTGCCTTAGATGTTAATTCAGTGGACTCCAGTAAATTCTAACGAAAACCTGTCGGGGCAGTCAGCTTACATGTTAACAGTTGGATGCCACAAGGTGTGTGGGTAAATCGAATGTGAAAAGATCAATGCTATTGGTGTCACCTCGTAGTTCAGCGTGGGATAAAATCCCACCTCGGCTAATGAACTCTTCACAATATCTCCAAGATTACTTATAAGACAGTCTGTCCTAACTCGAAAAGATATGTAGTACGGCGAAACGCGTGCATATGTGCATGTGTCTACTCAAGGAAATTGGTGTCACTACGAATAGATATTGCACACGGTCAGATCATATTTCTTAGGTGCGGACAGAAAATTGAGAGTCGTTCTATTATCTTCCCTGCCCCAAGTCTTCAACCACATCTGCGTGCACCTTTCTGAAATAGATTTCCGCTGGTTTTTAAATAATTCCAAATGGTATCTAGCTGAAATTCATCTACAGCATTTTAACCCGCATTTAAATTGTCCAAGCACTATTCTCTCGAGGTGTCTAAACAAGAAGGGGTTTTCGTGAAAATCTCGTCAGATAACGGTCATATTCGCGATCTTTGGAGGACAGCTTTTGTAATAAGCAAACTAGGGACCTTATGCGAGATTACTTTGCACCAAACGATCAACATTGGCTACAAAGTTTATTCACACAGATGACTGATTACGCTCGAAATGTGCTAATCAGGCATCTGCGTTCACAAAAGATTTCACATATAGTGTACGGATCACATAGGTGGTATGTCACTAACGATAAGGGACGAACATACAAGGTAACCATGTGATTCATCTACTTCGTACAAAACAGCGGCCTCCAGTTCCATTGTATCCAAAAGAAAACCCCTTTTGGAAGTTTGAACCAAGGATGAGGACGACTTAGTTTACATAAGGGACCCTTTGAGGACGGTTGACTTCAGGAGAATGACGACCACGACAGCTCGCCGGTGCAAGTTGCAGTGAAACAGAGGACGAAAAGAGAACCAGTTATCACCATTCAAAGCCGACATCTGAAACGTCTGTCGTTCAACAGAACCCTCGGCAGATTTGGATGAAGACATTCAATGGGTGCAATCGATGAACGCATCAAATATGCGCTAGATTCAATGGAGAAGAAGACTATGTTTGTGTACACTGTCTGTGTACGTGAATAGAGAAAGAAAAACGGTCCCAATGGGACCACCACTAACTGATTGAGAAATGCCTGTGCTGTCATCATTTGTCTTTTCCTACTTT
>UZAN01059323.1:0-11403 GCA_900618425.1 Echinostoma caproni
GCACATTCTTCCCTCCATCTCCCAATCCTCTGAACCCTATGTATGAGTGCATACACAGGTAACCCTGTGGTTCTAAGTATATCACGGACTCTTCGACCGTCAATATCCGCCCGGACCTTCGCGTCTGTTATAACCGGTTCTTCGTGGTTCATAATGGTTCATAAGGCTCCTATTTCGGCCCGTCGTCAGTTCTTTGGAGTGTTTCAAGTCAGACACCTCGGTCTCCAGGCCAGCAATCTTATGCTCGAGACGTTTGATTGTTTGCGTCTGATCGAGATGAGTGTTGCGGTCACGGTTATCTGTACCGCTAGGCTCAGGCGCCGTAGTAGTGTGCTTCCTAGATGTGTTCTCTGCCATGGCTACGCACAGGTAACATATCCACTGGAGCGCTGAATTACTCGAATATATCTCATACACTCTTTTGTCTAGGTGGGCACAGCTCTAGTGATACCAGTAGCCACAACAATCGCACTGTATGCCGTTGGAGACTGGCTTTTTACATTTCTGTGCACCGCAGAATCCTGATTTTGACATTCCTTCACGCTTAATGTTTCGAAGGAAGTTCAGCGTTTTCGATTAAGGACTTAAATTCCACAAAACGGGTGTTAATTTTACAAATAACTACAAGATCAGACACGTGGGGACTTACCAAAAAGTTTGTCCGAAAATCTCTTACAATCCCTTATGGCTTCAGTTTTAGTCCAGCGAGCCTATTTTGAATTCCTTTTCGATTTTTATCGATCCACGACAGATTTCCAACCGCTCGCGGTCAAGGTCAAGGTCCATTTAGTTCAGTTCAGGGATCCAGGACTTGACGGCGTAATGACAAATTGTCCAGTTTCTTGCTCTGGTGGGCTCTTGGATCCCCCAGTAATTCGAATTGACAAAGTTTAGGTTTTCAGGGAATGGTACCTACTCTATTGTCTTGCTCCGTGTAAGTTTTATCACAGACCTGCACGCATAAATAACCCAAAAAATAAGTTATTAGTGCAGTGTGAAAAGGAACACCCCTAATTCAGTCACCGTGATACAACGTCTCTGATATGTTGTTCATTCCTCGCCAAAGATATTACCCCACGCCTTGTCCAGCTATCTTAAACGCCTTTATTGGGTCACCTCTTTTTCTCTACCGAGAGAGAACAGCTCTAACTCCTGTAACCTTCGGTCTTACTTCATCCCTCCACAATGACCAAACCGCCTGGTTAAGCGACGCTCTACCTGTTCGAGAAGCCTGCTGTCCCCCACCAATCTGGTCCTATACGCTCGGACACAATATTCCAGGTGTGGCCGGACAAACGCCTTGTATAGAGATAGGAGAACACTAAGCTTTCTGGAACAAACCGCTCTTTTCAGTTGGTAGAGCACCCGTGTGGCTTTCTGTGCAGCATGACGGCGCTTTGGGCTTGGCCTAAGGTCTGACCCTATTATCACTCCCAGATCTCCAGCTGCAGTTGAGCTCTTCAATTTCCTTCCGTCCCCCCGGAGGGCGCGCATATCGAATTGGCCTTGGCTCTTTCTCCTCAACGAGATGCTGGCATTTTGTTACATTGAGAGGAAGATCCTACTCCAGCGACCACTCATACACCTTATCTCTTTGAATTCTGTCGTCTGTTACTGCTCCGATTATCTTGATGTCATCCGGAAACTTAAAGCACGGATTCTCCAGTCCATTTGCTACATCCCTGACGAACAACAACACGAATATTAGTGGCCCCAGCACGGAACCTTGGGGCAGTCCACTCTTCAATTCTCCTTTCGATGATAGGGCTTCGTCCACTCTTACCTGGAATTGTCTTCCCCTCAGGCTTGACACTACCCAAATTTCTAGGCGCTATCCTAAATGCTTTCAGTTTTTAAGCGAGTAGCCTATGATTCACTGAATCGAAGACCTCTTGGAAGCCAAGATAGCACACTTCCACTCGCTCTCCCTTGTCCGGACCCTGTGTTACCTTGTAGTAATGTATTGTTATACTCAAACCTATATATATTTTGTCTCACGCAGAGTCAAAAGTTGAAATTTTTGCTCTTATTCGCTTTTCTGGTTTTTATGGTAATTATGTGAGCTTTTTCGGACGCATCCAACAACTGTTTATCTTGTATCTGGGATCAAAGTTTTGCGAGGGGTATCCAGTGCGAAATCTGCGAAAGATGGGTCCACTGAAGTGCTCGGGGATCTCCAGCGAAGTATATGCGCTCTATCGACAGCGTAAGTTGGCCGAGTGAATCTACGTACTATGCTAAATGCTACACGATCAACGGACCATAGGAGCTTATATCATGCAGAGGGTTTCGAGACGCCCGAAATCTGCAAGCATCTGAGCCCTCCCGAAGCACGCTCGACTTCGGGCAAGACGGTCGTATGCCAAATCAGCTGCTACAGTAGTCAGGAAAACGGTAGCAAATTACAAAACGGACTCAGGTGGGGATCGTGTATTAACTGCCTCTACTCCCAAACGCAAGCTACGTAAACTATAGCACAAAGAAGCGATTTCAAAACCAAAATCAAAAATTTATTTGACTAGCAATAAGAAACCTATCCATAAGATGCAAGGTGGCATGGATTGTCCCACTTCTAGAATATCACGAGCTAGAAAACTAGGTCTGTGTCCTCGAGAGGCAAATTAATAACATGATAAAGATTGCCACCCGAGACTCTTTATTATTATTCGGGAAGTTCCTTTCATAAGGAGTCTAAGGCTTGAAGGGAAATGAATAGACGACTGCTGTTCGACATCCTGCGAACAACAGGTGTCCCACTCCTCGTTTCTTTTAAGCGGGTCTACCGAGTTGGTGTATGGGAGCCCCAGCTCACGAAATACATAACCACAATGGCGCGGCCAATCCTGGTTGTGAGGCCATTAGGAATAGAGTCTCAGCCGAGACAGTATCAACAGCTCAGATAACACAGGGCAGGTACTGAATCAGCCCGCATGAGGCATCGAGAACTATGCCCAGAAAAGAGACTAGGAAACAAAGACACTCCTCTAGGTCGTAACGGGAACGAGGCCCAACGTAAGAAGATCGGTCTGTATGGACGGTTTTCACGACCCATGGAGCACCAACTGGTCAGGACCGCTCCAAAGGGAGTGGTGGTTATAGAAGAC
Organism: Echinostoma caproni; assembly: GCA_900618425.1. Taxonomy (NCBI): domain Eukaryota; kingdom Metazoa; phylum Platyhelminthes; class Trematoda; order Plagiorchiida; family Echinostomatidae; genus Echinostoma; species Echinostoma caproni. Next base: position 3,105 of record UZAN01059323.1, read on the forward strand.
TTACATGAGGAAGATACCTGAGTAAGCTGTGAACAACCAGACGGCGACCCAGTTGGGCTATAAGGATAGACTTAGACGCCACAATCCTGGGGCACAAAAAAACCGACATGTTACGGGAAACGAAGGACGAGAAACGGAAGAAGTTGTGGTACACACCAATACGTGCAGCAAAAGTAACAAATGAATGAAGCTCTTTAAGGTGGCAAGTGAGTGCAGCGCAGGGGTATTTGCGGCCATCGAAACTTGGTTATCTAGAAATGGCCACCTACCCCGAGTCTTCGAAGAGCGCTATGTAATTTACAGATAGAATAGAGAGTATGACTGCTCGGGTGGGGAGTGGCCATCTTCATGAGGGATGGCATAAGCCACCTCGAATCGCAGGTCAGGGGGTGCATCAGGAATTTCCAAGTACGCACTTTCACACTGGTCCTTCCGAAGAGTAGGGTTGATGTGACATGCGTTTACCGGCCCTCTGGTTCGAGTAGTGAAGAGGATATCAACTTCCCTCCAGTCCTCACAGACCTAGCGAAGGAAACTGGAAAACCTCTGATAGTGATTGATTTCAACATGCCGAGTATAGATTGTGTGCTTGAAATGAGCAGAGCAGGAACACAGAAAGAGGCACTCCTGGAGTGGCTTCATGAAAATACAATCAGGAAAAACATGAAAGAAAACACGAGATACAGAACGAGTTACTTTCCCTCACTACTTGATCTTGTGAATACGAAGCACCCGACAGATGTCATAGACTTGAAGTTGTTCCCACCGTTATGTAAGGGTGGTCATGTGTGCATGAGATTTACATTCTGCATGCGGCCTCCGAAAGCTACCACTAGAATGGCTAGAAACTTTGGAGCTTTGAACGTGGATCGTAGCATAGCAGTCCAACTAGCATGGGAAAACGAAGTAGGGAGTAATTAATAAATCACCCACCCGAGGCAGGTGGTATGATACTCAACCTGAATTTGCGGTATGTTAGCGCGCGGTACTAGTGAAATATAAGTAGGTATTTCACTCAAATAACTCTTCAAGTAGTTTTACGTTTACCAGTGTCGTTTTTGATCGGTCAAAGATCACAAATCTATTACCAGGCAATTTTTCTGCTTGCACTTTGGTGATTCGCAGGCCTAGAGCATTTTATTTTTTGGTTTGTTAAAGCGTATGTTTTACGTTTTTCGCATCACCTGCGTCTACTTTTCGAGAGTTAGAGAACTGTTTAATCAGACCCTTCCTGAATAACTTGAAATTGCACAATTGAAGGGTTCCAACGCGTGCGGGGTCAACTGTTGCGCAGGGATTCAGTGCGACTGCTGTGGAGTGTGGTACCACCAGCGATGCTCTCAAATGAGCAAAAAGGAGTATCAGCTTCACACGGAGCACAAGTTCTTTAAGTGGGTTTGCAAACACTACGCAACACTAACCGAGAAGTTCAGGAGAATTCTGAAGGCATCACTGGCTCCCCTGAATAATGATAACAAAGAGAAAAAAGAAGGGATTAATTTTACGTCATCCCTAAATAAAAGTAATGAATAATTAAAGCAGGAAACCGAAACAACGAAGTTGGAAAACAGACTTGCAATCATTACAGGCTAAGGAGTCTGTGGTTAAACCTGAGGGACAGCAGAACTACCGGAAAATGGTACAACGTATCGACCAATTAGAGGGAGAACTTAAGCTGCTGAAAAAGAGCAGCGAAGTGTCGCTGGGAAGAAATATGAACTTGCTTCTGCATGGTTGCGCGGAGCCAGTTATAAACATAGCGAAGCCNAAGCCGAGGCGAGAAGCTGGATATCGCCATGTGCAAAACACTTTTAAGCTGGCAGGGTGCCCCCCAAAACCCCATACTTCAAGTGCCACAGAATTGGCCCGTGGAAAGGGGAAAGCTCACGTGGTCCAAGGCCTCTTCTAGTGGTGTTTCCAAACACTAACACAAGAGATCTGCTACTATCACGGGCTTCAAGGATCGAGGATATTACTCAGGGGAGTGTAATAATCACTCCCATAGACCTATCATGGTGATGCACCCGGTTAGAAGGGGGAATAATGTAAGCGTCCACCGAACCAAAGGCGTAGTTCTTTGCGTACCAAGAACTGGAGAGCCTTTGAGCGGATCACACCAAACGTGCCAAAGAATGCACCGTATGTAGGAAAGGGCCCACAAAAGAGGGTTAAAGAGAGCAACGGCGCGGTCCACAAGGTGGGACCAAACCCACCACGAATACAGGACAGAGCACCGCAACCAAAGAACTTGGTTGCAGCCCCCAGTCCGGAGAAGGAAACCACGGTGAGCTGTGAGGAACCAGCCACACGGGCGACAATGGTAGCGAAATCCCCAGCTGCTCAGTCCCTAGCTCTCCCATTATAACGGAGAGTAAGTACTCCAAGAGCGAGGGAGGATGTACCTATGGGGGTAGAGAAGGCTTTTGGAATGACGAAAAAAGTCATTTCCAGGGAGAAAAGTGGAATGGATTGGGAAGTAGAAGAAACTATGACCACATCCTCAACCCCCCCCCAAAAAAAGCGGGGTAACGCTCGAGGATCCTCCATAAATGTGGTCCCGACGCAGCAGGCCTGCACAAGCAGGCACAGTCTCACTGTGGTATACCAATTCTTGCAGTATATGGGAGAAGTGGGGAGAAGTGCGACGGCGCACCCCAGGTATAGACATAGTGACCATAACTGAATCCCGGATGTGGAAGCACCATGTCACCCCGGGGATGGATGACTACACGATTTATAGACAAGATAGGGTGGATGGCAGGCAAGGGTGCGGGATATGATAATGATAAAATCAGATCACACACAGTGGGAGGCAGCAGCAGCCCTAGAGACTCCCAACACACAAGCAATCAGTTGCGTGGTCAAAATAGACAGAAACGTATCAGCCGTCATGTGCGTCTATCGGGCTTCGCAGGCGACTGAGACAGAAGATCAGGAATTGATTGCTCAGCTGCAATTATTCATTGCCACGTCCAGAAGGGTGTTGTTAGTAGGGGACTTCAACATGCCCGAGACCAACTGGAGTAGAGACAGAGCACCAGCAGGTTCCGGGGGTGGACTGCTTTTAGAGTGGCTACATTATCACAACACATGCGTCAAGCCACCCGTTTTAGAGCAAACGACAGGCCGTCCATACTGGATCTGGTGATCACCAGAACCCCTGGAAACATAAGGACAATAATCCAGGAGGACCCCCTAGGGAAAAGTGATTATGTGGTCTTGTGACTAACGCTAGAAAGCAGACACACCAAACCAGCGGCAAAACTAGTGGGGTCATATGGTAAAATAAACCAGGAAGAACTGGCCACAGCGGCACAGGATATAAACTGGGTACCCAACCCAGGTGATACGTCTCTAGAAACCAGATGGAGCCATATCAAGACAGGTGTTCTCCCAATTACGGTTCCGTTAGGAAAGAAGCAACGTCCTCCTTGGTGGAAAGCAATTATAGATAGGGCTATAATCATTCGTAGAAGACGGTGGGCGGTCTGCAAACTGTATGGCACCCACCAGTCGTATAATGGTTACAAACAAGCGCGCGACTATGCACAGAAAGTGCAAAGGGAGGCTAAATACCAATTCGAGAGAAATTTGACGCAAAACGTCAAGCGAAATCCTAAGTGTTTTTACAAACATGTTCATTCTAAGCGCAACACTCGGGAAACGGTTGGTACTCAGGAATTGTCGAACGGAGCATTGGCCGTGAGTGAAGGTGATAGAGCACGTATCCTGTTACGGTTCTTCAAAAGCACGTACAGGATCCCCAGGGTGACAGATAACCTTCCATCAATCGAAGGTAACTACACGATGCCCTCAATCATTGTGGAGATTCAGGATATGCAGCGGGAGTTAACAGGGCTAAATAGGTTCAAGGCGGCGGGGCCTGACGGAATTCACTGAGGACTGTACAACCGCTGGTTAACGTCATAGTAGGACATATCCTCGAGTTATTTCAAGAGTTGCTTAGACTGAGAACTGGAACGACTGGCGGAAAGCCACAGTAGTGGCAGTATACAAGTCTGGATCCCGGCAAAAAGCCGGGAATTACAGACCAGTAAGTTTGACATCAGTAATATGCAACTGTTTGGAGCGCCTAGTTAGAAGGCAAATATGCCACTACATGGTCAATAGCGGTCTGTTGGTATTAGCTCGGCACGGATTTCTTGAAAAGAGATCTTGTCTGACACATCTGCTGGTGTTCCTAGATGAGGTCACACGTAAAATTGATGAGGGCCTACCGATGGAGGTATTCCACCTGGACTTCCAGAAGGCATTCGATTCGATCAGCCACCATCTGTTGGAGCATAAGATGCAATTATTGAGAGTAGATGGGCAAGTCAGGAGCTGGATAATGGGCTTTTCTGCGCAGACGACGTTTAGTGGCAAAGTAGGAGCTCACACATCCGAGGAGGAAATGGTCACAAGCGGCGAACCCCAAGGATCCGTACTTGGACGACTGTTGTTCCGGCTATACATTAACGACCTAGCACGAGATCTTCAAAATCCCTGTTTTCTGTTTGCAGACGAGGTCAATATAACTGGATGGGATCAAGCAAGGGACATATAGGTAGTAAAAAATTGGACCTGCCACTGAATGTCTCTAAATGTCAGATACTGACGACCAGAAATGACGAAGAGGCAGCAAGGAGCCTATCGATGCGAGGGGGGCACGAGGCAAAGGATCTAGGCATAGTGGTCATGCGGGATTTCAAACCCAGCACCCAATGTGTGAACGCCGCAAACAAAGCCAGGGGACAACTGTTTCGTCTATGTGCAATGATGACGTGCAGAAAACCAGAGGTCTTTGTTCCTCTTTACAAAAGCATCGTCCGCCGAATCTGGAATATTGCGCAGGCTTGGGCTCCATTCTTTCGGAAGGACTTAGAGAGAGTTCAACGTCTAGCCACGAAGATGATAGCTGGGCAACGGGAAAAAATGTTGTGAGCAGCGGATCCGAGATTTAAATCTGTTCTCCCTCAAACGCAGGCGGATGAGAGGAGACCTAATCCAGACATTTCAGATCGTCAAGGGTATGTCAGGTCGTATGTTTGACGACCTGTTCTCCTGGGTTCCGCATATAGGCACGCGGGGACCTAACTAAAGGTTGCAGCAAAGCCAGTTCAGGCTGCAACTGAGAGCAACGTTTTTCACTAACAGGATAGTTCCTTTGTGGAATTGGTTGCCGCCAACAGTGGTAATCTATAGTATTGTGAATGCTTTTAAAAATGCAATTGAAGAGTGTTGAAAAGCGGTTTTCCCTGAGATAAGCGTTTAGTACCAACTATAACCTAACCACAAGGGATGTGATACTGCACCACATATTTATGTCTTTCAGAAAAATTGCATATCGGAGTGTTGGAGGCCGAGGAAACTCACCGACAACACACAAATCCGGACGTGCGAGTGGCAAAAGCGACAATTCGTCCTGTGGGAACTGAACTGAACTCAACTGTTCTTGAATGCGGACCCATGTAGTCTAAACGGTGGATAAAACCGCGCCCAACAACCATTGCCGGAGCCAGATTGTCCACTGTGGGTGTAGACCCTAAGCGTTCGACAGGCCGAAGCCAACTGAATCTGGAAAAAAAGGCAGAACTCGGCAGTCTGCGGTAATACCCAGCTGAGAACGGGAAAGGGGGAAAACAACCTGTGGCGAATGAATATGAAGAGGTTTAATGCCCGACAGCTTATCTATATATCTATGTAACGACCTAAATGCGATTGTCCTGGTCCGAGTGAAACGAAAAAGACCTCGCTCGTTCTGAATAGCGATAAACAAATCTCAGAGCAACGCGTAGCCCAAATTATCGAGAACCAAGTTGATCTAAAAATAATCTAGGGTACTATTTTTGCAATAATCACAAATGCATAAGGCAGTCATACCTCTGATAGTGAGCTGGATTCACTATCCAGCCAAAATGTTACAACTATTCACAGAAAATATCTGCGGTAATAAAAAGTAAATAAGAAAATGAGTGATTTGGATTACCTTTCAGATAATTCTGGACCAATAGGAAAATTCTGCACGCGTCAATAGATCAAGCAAAATAATATTGAGCGTTAGAGTCAAAAGGGGTTGAATATAACTGAAAGCAACGGTTAGTCCAACAAAGAGCGTCCAATCTAAACTTTGGTCGCAATAAAACAAGAAAAAGCACTGAATCCCATTTACATATAAGAGCAAAGCACTTGAAGTGTGTGTCCAATAGATATGCTTCACCGTAAAAAAGGTGAAATCGAAGTTTCAAAACAAAGAAATTCACTGACATGAAAACCACTGTCGGAAAGAATGCACGATAGAATGGCGAAGGAAGATAAGGAAATGCAAGGTAATTGAGAGGAGTTTTTAGTCCTTTTGACTGTTACAATATGGTTTATTAGCGCCTGATCATCCTCCGGTCTAGAATTTTGTAATCTGTAGACAGCTAATGTGCAGAAGTATCGGCCTTTGTTTCTTACGATGCGCCCTGTTGCTTGAGCTGTTGGTGTATAATCTTAATTCATTTTGCAAAAGCTTTTGATCCGGTCCCCCACGGTGCCTTACTCTATAACCTCGAGTCATATGACCTCAGTGGCAGACTCCTCGCTCTCCTTCGGGATTTCCTCACGAACCGCACCTTCTAGGTTCGCGTAAGCTCACCGTTCTCATCTGACTCTTCCATTTCTACCGGAGTTTCGCATGGTTCCGTCTTTGGCCCCCTCCTGTTTCTTTTATATAATAATGACCTGCCTTACACAATCGAAGTCAACGTAGCAATGTACGCTGATTATGTGACAATTTGGGGCACCGACCCTGTGGCCGTTCAGTCAGCAATGGATGCAGTCAAAGACTGATCTACGGCCTGGAACCTTCCAATAGACGACGACAAATGTGGTAGTTTGTCGTTAGGGAGAGTCATCGTATGTAGCTTCAGAGCTAACGCGACTATGGAGGGTATAGAACACTACAAGGCTCTTGGTTTCTGGCCGACAATGTCACTCTCATTCTCTTATCACCAACAAAAGCCTATTTGATCTACTTTCCGTGTCCTTAACTTCCTAATACATTCATTTCCCAGAATAGACAGAAATGGTTTTTAGATTCTATATAGCACGTACGTCCGACCCTTATTGGAATAGAGGGGTCAAATTGCTCACTCCCGCCTGGTATGCGATTGTGCGGCCCTGAAGCGTGTACAACAGAGGGTGACAAAACTTGTGCATGGCTTGTTCTCCACCCCTTGCTCTACACGCTTTTTCATCTTGAACTTGTACCCCCTTGAAGCCCGCCGAGCAAGAGGTGACATCTTCCTTTTGTACAATCTCTTCAATTCCGGCAGGGTCGATAACGTCTTTGCGTGCACTAGCGCGGACAATCTTCGTGGGCATAGCATGAAACTCTTCAAACCGCGTGCCCATACACTAGTCCATCAGTGCTCTTTCACCCACAGGGTCATTCCTCTTTTTACTAGCCTCCTTCAAAAAGCAGTTAATTCCCCCACAAGATCCGCTTTCAAAAGGAATCTGAACCGGTATCTTGGTCTAATCTCCCAACGTTAAACATCCCCCTGCTTCATAGTGTTATTCATAGCGTGTTCAGTATTTTCCCTGTACTTTCCGATTTATTGCACTGCATGCAGATACTGCACACCGCTCCCCTTATCTTACCTCATTTCAGGTAACCTTCCTGTACAAAGAGGACGCGGACTCACTCTAAGTACCGAACATCCACCGCAGTGGAGCCTTGTCCGTACCCGGCTCACCGGAATACAGGACCAGAAGAAACCTTGGAAACTACCAAGATCCGGGACCATTGGGCCTAGCCTCGTACCCGTGTAATACTTCAAAACTTCAAGACTTCGGTGGCATGTACAGGTCCGGTACCCACCACTGTATCGAATAATCCGACAGTTCTCCTGCTAATAAAGAAAGGAGAGGACAGCTCGTCTCACCTACTCGGCGAGAGACGTTAAGATATGTGAGCGTTCAATAGAAGCCCTAATAGGAGAGCCAAATCACTACTCAACCCAGAAAATACTTCATCGCACCTTCGACCTAGGGTTAGTTTGGAGGTTTGAACCGAACATAGTTCTATTAGCTCTTTTGCAGTTGGTTCCATAGGTTTACTACTCGATTACCGAAGAAGTGTGAACCTGCTACTAACCTGGATCAAGATTTTCTTAGTTTCTTACAGTGATTTTAACTCCCAAATAGATCAACGAGCGACGCGTAGCCGAAATTGGATCCCAAAACGTCAATAAAATGATCCGGCAAATTTCTACGGTACTGCATTATTAAACGATCGAATAAGCAAATAAAA
>UZAN01059328.1:898-11400 GCA_900618425.1 Echinostoma caproni
ATGCCGAGATGGGAATTATCCATCTTTTTGGATAATTGCCAATTGAAGGAATTTTGACTACAAATCTGTCATCAAGCCCTAAATAACCATTGCAAAAAGCTGAGGATCAACGAGATACTGTGAAGTTGATTGGAATATAAGTAGGAGTCATCGGAATGAGATCCAGAATAAGTTTTTGTTCGCATAGTTACTGTTGCCACGTTGCGTTCATAATTTAAGGGAAGAACGAATTTGGTGGAATTCTCATAGATGAATGCCTATCGTTACCTCAGCTCCGGTTGTTCAACATTTTCTTCGCTCAAGTTTAAATAGGTACGAAAGGAGAACCACCAGGCAACCATAGAAAAGTGTTTAGGGTCACAAATTGTCTCCTCACACGTAGATACAAGAAAATCCGTTTAAAGTGTATGACTTTGCGCATCTGACAGACTTATTATATCAGATAGAAAAGAGTGTACTCAAAGGGGTTTACAAACAACCCGCAAGTTTTGGGCTCAGATTATGTAGTATAGACAAGAATCTTCTAATTCTGGAACATTATTAACTAGTTCGCCTTCCGGACAATGTGGTCTTGCCTCAAATTCTTGACTTCTTATTAGAATCAAAATTTTGACTGACATTGCAGACCTATGCATGTAGTTTATCTGTCTACTTCACCCGGAAATGTCTATAAACAGTCAGTACGCATTTATTTCATCATATAGTTTCCATCTAAATATAGTAAAAAGTGATATCCTACGGCATAACCTGCATGCCATCAATAACGGAAGAAAAAGTAAATTATATTTTGTCATTTCCGAATTGACTCAGAACCGATCAACCCTTGGTGCACCCAGTATTGATTTTCCTCTGGCACCGCTCGTTATTTTTTGAAGAAAGGTGGAGTCCTTAGAGTTGCTTGAACCAGTCCATCCCTAATGTTTTATGGGTTTTTCAGTGAAAACCGCTAAGGTGCGTAGTAGTTGAGCATTATGCTTCCACGCGTTTACGTGGTACACCATTCATTTACCTTGAAAGAATCCATATGTTGCGACAAATTTCTCTACCCAAACGGATTCCCTACTATGAACATTTAGGCGATTACTTTCTGTCACTGTAGGTATCATAACCGGAAGACTCGCGGTATTATCACTAGATACGGTGGGGCAAACATGAAGCTAGTGCAGGTGTTCGTTAGGTTCATGAATTCAGTACAATAAGAGCGGAATATAGTATAGCCATTTGATAACAAAAAATAAGGATATTAAATACACAACATATTCACAATATCGTGTATTCGATTGGTAATAACGAAACAAGTCATGCTTCGTATTCGTTTTTCATACTGATTTTATAGTGGGTCACCTAAATATAACTCGAATCCAGCAGTTTTCTTCAAAAAAAACAATACCATTAAATATCACCGCCGGTATCAGAACCAAACGAATGTGTATGTTTAATAGAAAGTTGGTAAACAAAGTTAATTTGGTTTTAATTTAGATCACAAATAAAACTTTGCATGTTCACTGAATTTTCAGGTTTCTCTACTCCAAAACACCTCATGTAGTGTAAGAGTCAATAATTGTCCTGTTTCATTTTTGTCAAGCACACGCACTATTCGCATTGGGCTGTTCTTTTTAAGCTTATCAGATTACCTCTACGACTGAACAATTCTTCGGAACTGGTTTTATAAACTATCGATACATGATCTCTGCAATACTGTTACCAATCTAATTATTTTCACTGTTCTCGTGAATAAGTGAAATAACTTTGTTCACTTAAGTCTACGTTGCCAAATTGCGTGCGAAAGTGTGTGCGACAAATTTTCACTAATGCACCTGTTGGCTAATTACTGAAAATTCATTCTTGCCATGCACCAGTTGTCATTTTATTGTAAAACAAAAACCTGACCAGGTTGAGCATTGTCCTGGATACAAGTGCGTCGTGAATAGTAGGTGATGTATGCTAAAGGTTTCGTTTTGACAAACAGTACCGATTTTATGGTTTAGATTAGTGGGAAATTGAAGGGCTGGATTGTGAAAAGAGGTGAATGTTTGTAGAATGACCACACATTAAGCTCTATCCATGATCCACAATTCTTTTTGCCACGACTAATATATCTGTAACCTTGTAAGAAACTCTAGCTACGCTACTGTAAACGACTAAGATCAGAATAAGTCAGAGAACAGAGAGAGAATAAGTCAGAGAACAATTAATTTGGTAAAGATTTAATTTTCAAAGATTGGATTTGCAACGTTGTCTAAAATCAAGAAGTGTGATCATCGTATAATTTCAGGTGTCAGATATTTTAATGTAGATAAATGATGGGGTGAAGTAATAGATTATACTTCCTGGGCTTATTATCCTCGGACAGTCAATGTTTATGCTTTATACGCAGCTTCCTCTTGTATTAGAGTCGCGGAACGGTTAGCACCCATCTTTTCATTATATTGAGTCTTGATTTGAATCACAGCTTACAATCACAAAGCAGTATACTAGGAATTTAAAATAAACGGTTTTTGTGTCGAGCAGCGGGGCTTTCCAGTTACGTTCACTTTCCATTCTCATGATGTGACATTCGATTCATCGGCAATAGAGAGACATTAACTCCTTGGTACGAGTCATAATAAAATTCATCGCACCTAATTTATTCATGTACGCAGCTAATAACATGGGCAACGTTAATAATATGGACGCAAATAAAAGACCCCAAATCGGAAGACTGACGGACAGCAATTGAATTTCCGCTTACACATGATTTGTGAGATGTTGCCAACTCCCTTCGTGCTCTGGTCATCAAAACCGCAGTTGCACATACGGGGAGGAAAATGACTCTCACACTTGGATCCTACAAGACGAAGTTGATTAATGAGTTTACCAGGCATTTGTTTGACGTGGTCTCTCGGACCACATTAGGGCCCACTGAAAATAATTCAGTCATACTGTACTTAGCAATGATTGGACAACACGAGCGCATCGCTTAGAACGTCTCCGACCACTTTTTGGTGCAACATTACAACGGTCAGTTGTACAGTATGAATCCCGTTAAACAATGCACGTTTTCGACACTCAATGACCTCAAATTATTCCGATCCCAGCCATGTTACAGCGCTGTGATTAAATGCGGGGCGTACAAGTGAAAGGACTACTTAATAGTAGCTAAATATTTCGGGTTTAAGGTTGAGTACTTGTCTGGTTTGATTAAGATAAGAAGACAAAACGGGTAGAATGATTTTTGAATGTTTGAATGCTATACATGAATGGTTACCGTCATTTTGGCGTTTAAATGGCAAAGGCCTTGGTAAAATACAATTTCGGGGAAACTATGCTTCCAAAATACAATGTGATTCCTAGACGAAATAAAATAAAATAAAACTAATGGGAGGGGGTGAGTTTCTGACGACGTGTGGAATCGCAATGCGGAAAGACTTTCAAGAAGGAGATTGATCGAAGGACTTTGATTTCCTAAGGTCAGTTCTAAGTTATTGAATCCATTCACCTGTGCTAAAGACACAAGGAAGAAAACGATTTCACAGGAGTAAATAGCGGAGGCGAGATGAACCAAAACGCGACCTTTTAAGGCAAGTTTTGTGATCAAAATGACATCTTTAATTAGTTAAGAAGTAAAACTGGCGGGCAAGATAGAATAACCGGCTGATTGTTCTCTTCGATGTCAAGCTTTGGTGCAGAACCTCTGAAATACTTAATTGCGAATTCATACCCACTCGGGAAAGGAATTGGCTGCCTAGACAGAGTGCACAAAGCGCTCTTCACAAGTGCGCGATGACATATTCAACTCTTTATGGGACTAAACCAATGTCAATCAAACCACTATTCAAGCGGAACCGGAGTTTCCCTTCGAAAAGGTTTGCTGCGTTCTTGGCGAACTCTCTCAATCGGTGGATGCACAAGCGTGACGATCTATTTACATTGTCACGAGTTAAACGTCCGGTCAGTTTGATTCATCGTGGTAAGGAGGGTATGGGATGGCCATTTAGTTGTGTTTTTGCTTGATGACAGATATGTACGACTAGAATTTGTTAACCTTTAGCAAAAGCACGGCTGGTCATATAGGGGGATTTTGTGGTGTGTGGCAATATAGAAAAGCAATCAGCTTCTACATTTAAGGCCATTAATAGAATCTGTTTGTGATTCTCGATAAACCCGTCCTGTATTTGCCGCACTATTCCTCCCACAGACGGGCTAGTTGCACGAGAGCCGAGTTGATACCCGATCCATATGCACACTACAGTTTGCGCGCACCAGTACTCTGTGGTTTTCATGGGGGAGGGGTGATCTGAAAACTGCATTCTGTGCAGACGATGTTTAAAAAGACAGCTATCTGTTATTAATTAACTGCAAACTATGGGTAATTAAATTACTTTATTCACCATCGGTAATTATATAGCAACAATAGCCTTTTGCATGTATGAGAAAGTAAGAAACACCCTTTTTTGTGTTTGGTGAACGTAAAACGAACGACGATAACTATAGCATTAGAGAAAACGAATGTGCAAGCTAACCCGAATTTCACGTATGCAGTTTGATTCAATTGGCTAAGATGGAACCTGGCATCCAGAGCTCTTAACCCGCTGCTTACTGTGCTTACTTGATATCTACCCAGTTATCAGTCCCTCAGTGTAGCACGTCTAGATTCAATTGAATGAGGATATGCAACATTACACTATGGTATCAAGCTTTTCAAACCGCACATTCTTCAAATTGTACTTTGGACTTTAAATGGATTGGGATTTTCCACGGTACCCAACAACTAGCAGTTGTTGTGAAGATAATTCGGTATTTGTATTTCGATTTGTGTCACGTATGGTGTTCGAACATGTGCCAACGAAGGTAGATCTTTTTCTTGCTGATTCTCTAAATTCCTACAATGAGCACTAAACGTTTATAATAGCTGGAACTCACTAGTGCTGAGCAGACCTTTTGCACTTTTGTATGTTGCACAACAATGCGGCGACAGATGGCACTCATTCAGTGAGAAAATGTTTGCCCATTTTACTGCTGCGGTGTCGTATGTTGAAACTAATTGTCACGGACTACCCAGTAATCTTTATATTTTACAATATCTGAAACCGATTACCACTATCACAGGCTACTTGTTAAAACATAAAAAACAATAAAGGTTTATTTTTCCTCCTCTTTTCCCTGTTAAAATAGAGAACTCTTTTAATTTGATTTAATTTCGGGATTGTGATCTGGTTGACACAGATTCCACAGTGGGCAACGAAAGGAAATTCCATCGAACCAAATGGATCCATTAAGTTTCTATTAAGATTAAACTTTCAATTTAATCCAAAGAAAGATTTTAGGAAAGCACTAATGAGATAGAAAAGTCGGATATGAAACAGATAAAACGGGAACAACAACACCAACCAATTATGAGCAACCACAATCGATTACTGATGTCCATCAAGGGTATCTGATGTTACCTGAAATGAAAAAGTATTCCGTCAATACTTTTTTTCCCGAATACTAATATCGATAGTTAGCAGTATGCAAATTCCTGAAGAATTATGGGTTTGGCGCGACACTTAAAAAGAAAAGCTAACACAAGGAGACGTAACGGGGATCACTTTGAGACTATTTGCATATGTGTCGACAATTATTCTTTCCCAGGTTACAAACAGATCAAACAGATCATTTCTATTTGCATAGTGAGATGCGCTCCAAAATATGACAGGATTTCATTTGCATAAATAAAATCTCTAAATAAATAGGACATATTCCGCTGTCAACTTTCCAATCATCAATGTCCGTTCGATTGATTTTAGATAGAACGAACGACACACGTCAACATGATGCGAATATCTCAACATCGCCGTCATCTTCAAAATTATTATATTCATAATGATCATCCTGTAAGTTATCTTCATTTTCCAACCAATCAGTGTCATTATCACCGAAATCTTGACACACCAAGTGAAATTGGAATGTCACAAGACAGATCGTGAAGTTTATCATGCGTAGAAACCTTGGTCAACCAATCACAATTACCAGTTACATTCAGTTGACAGCGTGGATCGATTAAAGTATGGTGATAAGATGTTTACATACAACCATCTGCTACCTATCATTGTGTCTATGCAAAGTGTTAGTATAAAGGGATGTTGTTTGAACCGATATTTTTCGTTTAGTTCAGTTTAGTTTGTACAACCTTTAACCACGCACTTTTATGGGTCGGGTTTGGTTGCTATCTTTTGGCTGCCCATTTGGATGAAGCAGTAGGAGAATGAAAAGAGACTTGAAAGTAGAGTCTAATAGAAATGGAGAGTTTAAGTGGACTAAGGTTGCAATGAAATTTCCAAGATAAACGAAGGACACTGTTTACGACACAGCCATATCGCTCAGTTTCTCCAACCATCGATAACGATCATCCTGAGGTCTCCAGTTAGGGGGCCTAACGGTATCTATGTGACCCAGTCCCCTGTTTAGGGCTTTTATACCTTCGTGCCAGGTCTGAGCTTGACCACCCTTCGCTTTTTTCCACTCACTACCTGCCTCGACGAACATCGCTCGCCGTGGCAACCTATTTCGTGACATGCGTAACACATACCCAAAAAACGTGATCTATGGAGATCAACCAATTGCTCCAGTGGGTGATCGCGCTTAAGCTCAGCACTGCTCGTCCGGCTGCCCACCAGATTCGTCAAATAGTGCATAGACAGCGGTGCTCGAACACCGACAGTCAATCTTTGTCCTGTTTTCTTAATGGCTAAGTCTCTGTGCCGTATAGCAGAATTGGCCGAAATGCCGCAGCATATACTCGGTCCTTCACGGACAGCTGGATCTCGCAACCGCGCCAAAAATGTCTCAATTTTGCAAGTGACCATCGATCCTGCTGTATGCAAGCTATGCCAGCTGNCCAGCTGATACTTTATCCGTGATGCGTCCGCCGGGTGAGATAAAGCTGCCCGAGTAAAATTAATTATCCACTTGCTCTGCTACTTCCCCAGTCAGAGTAAGGCGGAGTACTGGACAAACCCAATCTTGTAGCAACATTTTACATTTACCACCTGAGCAACGGGACCACACCGATAGCACTGATCTTTTCACATTCGAATTTACCCATCCAACTTACAGACCCATGTGGCATCCACCAGTTAGCATGCCAGCTGACTGCCCCCACCGGTTTGCCGCAGAATTCACCGCACTACAACGAATCAGCTTCTAAGACAAGGGTAATTCCAGAATATGCCCATTTTAACATGAGAACACGAATTTAGAGGCGAAGAATTCTTTTCATTGATTCATCTTCTGCCCTGTACAGATCAAATAGGAAAATGGCATTTTGAACGGGGATAATCATTCGGTTATTCAAAAGTCACGGTGATTGATTGAAAGGGAGAGGAATGGGGTGAGGGTGGGGGAAGGGTAGTGCGCCGTGTTTCACGCCCCTAGATCACCACAACAATGCAATCAAACTGTGATGCATCATTCGTGCGATCGATCTTCGGCCACGGTAGTTGAATAGCATGGGCCAATCTCTTCTGTGCGCATAGATTAGGTTTGAATAAACGAATGCCAATCGCTTCCGCAGCTGCTAGGGTGTGGATACGCAGCGACTTGGATGGGGGAGATGGTACTCGATAGATGATTTTGAAGGCTGATTCAGGCTTCACTTGGTGACCTGAGTCTGTTAGGTGAGCGAGGATAGCGCTTCCTGTGACACCTGTTCCACCGTGTTGAAGCCAGCGTGGGCAGTGCCCTTTAATCCGCTGAGACAGCTGTCTCGCCGTTCGGCCAATGTACGTTGCATCACAAACGCAGCTGAAGGAATATATAACCATAGATGAGGCCAGCGTAGGTAGACTGTCTTTATTGGGTGTTCTTATTATTGGTAAGCCAGTGAATACGCATGACAACCTGGCGGCATTGAAGGTTACCCCCACAGCACGAGTTAAACGTCTCCTGATCAGATCAGGCAGGTCTCCTTTGAATGACAGTTTAATAAATAATTGCTTCTTTGGAGCTTCCTGAACAAGCTTGCGTTTCATTTTTTCTACCAAGTTTTTCTCGATGGTATCCGTTTTCCTTTAGAATGTTTTTATTCTGATTAAGTTCGCCTGCGAACGTGGATTCGGAGCATATTTTTCGTGCACAGGAGACAAGGCACTGAATGAGTTTTCTCTTTTGTATAAGCGGCACGAAACTGTGAAAGTTGGTGTATTGTCCGGTCCACGTTTCTTTTCTGTATATCCTTCTTTCAAGTAGTCCATCAGTTGTCCTGTGAGGAGCTACGTCAAGGAATGCTAGTTTGTTATTTTTCTCTGCCTCCAGGGTGAACCTTATGGACTTGTGAGTCTTGTTAAACGTTTGCGTGATGAGGGTTAGGTCGTTTTTTGTCAGTTATGAACAATATTTTATCAACATGTCGTTTATAGAATTTCATCTTTCTACTTTCGGATTCTAGGACTGAGTTCTCCAGTTTGGCCATGAACACATCTGCCAATATCGGTCCTAGTGGAGAGCCCATTGTGATACCATCCTTTTGACGATACAGTTTTTCATTGAATAGAAACTGAACATTGAAAGTGCATTTCAGGAGCAGTTCTTTCAGTTTTTCTACAGGAACTCATATCGATTTCGTTTTCTTCGATGTAGTTATAGATGAAATCAACCGTTTC
This sequence comes from Echinostoma caproni, assembly GCA_900618425.1. Lineage (NCBI taxonomy): Eukaryota > Metazoa > Platyhelminthes > Trematoda > Plagiorchiida > Echinostomatidae > Echinostoma > Echinostoma caproni. The sequence goes on from UZAN01059328.1 coordinate 9,520, forward strand.
CAAGAATGGAACGTTCGTGTATAATGAAACCACATCTAAAGAAAACATTTGATCTTCGGTAATCTTTTGTTCTTTGATCATGTTCACGAATTCGAAAGTGTCACGTAGACTATGATTGGCTATTTACCGTCGAATTGGATCTAGAATTTTTGCAAGCCATTTCGCGGTGCCGTGATATGAGAAGTTGACCATTTATAGAATCGGTCGTAAGGGTAAACACTTCTTATGAACCTTTGGTAACACGCATAGACCTGGGATTAAGGATCCCCAGGGTTTAATTGCTTCGAAAGTGGATGGGCTTAGATGACACTGATCTTTTAGAAAACTGAGGCTATCTGTGAATTATCTCCCAATATGGACGGTTTCGTCAAGCTCATCGGGAAGGTGAATAACTTTAATCTCATCGCTCAGCAACTCTGATAACTTGTAAATGAATTCGGGTTTATTCATGATTACTGTACCCGCTCCCTTATCCGGTTTGATTAGTACGATATCATTTCGTCTTTTATTTACCTGCAGTGCTTCCAAGTGCTTTCGAGTAAGTGGTCCACGATTACATGCACTGTGTTTGCGAAATTGGTAGCAATACTGTACCACCGTGGACTTGAATTGCTAAAGTTTATTTGCTGAGTTTGGTATCAATGTCTGTGTTTGCGCCAAGAGGTACGCAAATAAGACTTCTATTGCAAGCCGGCTAAAAAACTTTCGCGGATACCAGAAATTCACACCGAGGGAGAGCGCCACGATGAAAATGGGAATCAGGTTATTCTTCAAATTGTTTAGTGCCACATTTGAATTTTGCATGTTTTCAGTTCAGAAGCCTCGGTCGGATTGGAACCCACGCATGGACGCCGCCCACATTTTGTACGCGCATGATCTACCAGCTGAGCTACGGGGCCACACCGATAGCACTGATCTTTTTCACATTCGAATTTACCCATCCAACTTACAGACCCATGTGGCATCCACCAGTTAGCATATCAGCTGACTGCCCCCACCGTTTTGCCGCAGAATTCACCGCACTACACCGAATCAGCTTCTAAATCAAGGTTTAATGTCTTAACAGTCCCACAGAGCACCTTACAAATAGAACAAGGAGTGGCGAACAAGCTGAAATCATGCATTCAGAATTGTGTGTAATATACACGAAATGTGGATGGTATTTTGTGCGTGATCGAAACAACATCAGGAACCAATTAGATGTTGAGCCAATTCGATAATGCTCACCAGAACATAGTATATACTTCAGAAGTGGAAAACGACAACAAATTGTCATTTCTGGAGGTCTGTTTGAGTCGTTGATCCATGGCTGGGTGCAACGATCTGTGCATAGTGAGGTGACCTGGAAGGGCAACAACATTGAATTTGCAGCTTTGTAGAGGTGAGTGAGGAAGAATTTGGTATGCAGTTTAGAAGATCTAGCAAAGAAAATTTGCAGTGAAAACACAATGAGAAAGCAGATGGGAGACAATGAAACGTATTACAAAATAAGGCCCAACAGGAAAGAGCGGACAGCAAGATGATTCAGTGCACTGGAGATATTGAGAAAAAAAGTGGAAAGATTTGAAAAGATCAGTGTACAAAAGAACTAGAAAAATTACACTTGCCTTAGAGGCTGATTTGGAGTAGTGCGGTGAATACTCGGGAAACCGCATGAGGGAGGGGTGGTAAAGAATATGAAAAATGGTGGACGCCATCTGGGTCAGTAAGCTGGAAGGGTAAAATCGAAGGTGAAAACAACAGTGAAATAGGTGGGAATCGTCGAAAAGCTGGTAGAGCATCAACCTGCGGAGATTGACCAAACACAGACTTCACGCTCAAAACGCAACCGTGCTACCCACTACGCCACCGAGCAGCTGATCAGACCGTTTCTCATTTCCC